>CAODLS011409681.1:0-11247 GCA_948243855.1 Flueggea neowawraea | reverse complement strand
TCATACAGGCAAATAGACCGTGCGACCAGCATACGATGAGAGCGTAATTGCTATACACTTGTTAAGGTTATATAACAGCTCATATCTCAATCCTACTAGAAGGCGTCTCTCGTAGAACAACTCCTTTCTACCAAAGTGTATGCAACAACAGCATAGACTGCTGGTAACATATGTCTTCCCTAGTTCATAACCACATAATTGCTACTTTTTAACTTCTCGATCTCACAAAGAAACCATTAGGTTAATCCATATAAGTCTCTTCTCGAAATTCTCTATTAAGAAAAAGAGTCTCTACATCAATTGATGTAGGTTAATAGATAGACTAGCCCGAATACCAAAGTCTATTAGATAAAGGTAAATCTTTCAGCAAGTTAGACTTTCTAATCTCGTTGACTAAATCCCTTTTAGCGATTATCAATGTTGTACTCGATTTATCGTTCACGTATCCACTTATCTCCAATCGGTGCTCGCCCTTTGGGTAGATTAACCAGTACTAAAGCACAATTTAATCTCTCAATTGTCATTTACACTACCATTGCTTTAATCCATATTAATTTTACTAGGATAAGTGAACCTCTAACATACTTGCAGGTTCGTCCTTGACTTATGAGGTTACTAAAAGGATCACGATCGATTTATTTATCAAAGAAATGTCATCCTGAAACTTTATCCCTTTTAGACAAATGCATTTTCAAAAAATGCTCTCACTGGGTTCAAGCTCTATATAGGAACTCCCACTAGAAAATAAGAATTTCTCTCTCATTTAAGTCAGGATTAGAAACATCTGCACACGCTTGAGGTAAATGAGATAAAATTTGAATCATTTCAAGACTTTTTGATCCATCACTTTTAGAGAAATAGATAATCATCGCTCGGATCGATCTCTTGAGATTGTATACTCAAGGTTGATTGCCCTCTCTTAATTTTATCTCAAGGTTGTAATTTACATTACCCTCTGTTGAGATTATAAACTCAAGGTTGTAATTTACTGATTTACATAGCTCAACTTTCTTCCTCATCCCTCTTAAGAATTCTCCCACTCTGATGGATTGATCTTAAGGGTCTTAGTTCCTGAATGTAAAGTAAAGTGAAATCATTTTCATGTTATCCCAGTTAAGAAATCTATTCTTCTAGGAATGTGACTTCTTATAACTCGTCACTATGTCAATTCTTATTGTCTCATGATTAATGTATCATTTTGACACCCTTAAGCCTCTTCGTCTTTATTGACAAATGAATCGTGGACATTGGCGATATATCTCTTGGTTTCAAATGATTTAGGTCATGCATACGACTTATCCACAACCTATGAGATATATAAGTAACATGCTAAGAGGGTATATAATTATGTTATGGCCTTTGCCATCATAATTCTTACCATATTAAGGAGAGTTTCCTTTCTCCTTTTCGCTAAACATTGTTGGAGAATTTCGGTCTATGCTTTGGATAGCGTTTATGGAGCGGAAGCGACTTTAAATGTAAGAGTGAAATAAACACCAAGATTTAATGTGTGTCCGCCAACTCGATGCCTACATCCACTACCTAAGTCTCACTACTTAAGATTTTCACTATAACAGTGATTGATTACTACTCAATCCAACAATGGCAATATACGAGGTTGATTCTGGCTCAACACCTTCAAGACCAACAAGGTTGTTCTCTATAGGTTCACAACAAAGCTCTCTCAATGTTGTTTTATACTTAGGTTCACAATAAACCTCTATAATGTTGTTTTCTATAGGCTTACAACAAACCTATCTACCCCAAGCAAACAACCTTACTTGATACAGAATTAATCTAAAGATATAACAGGTTTAAAGCTCACGCACACCCAATAGTATGATAGAAAGTAAATTGCTCAAATGAGTTAGAAAGATAGAAGTGAGAGAAACAATAATATCAATGTATAGCAAATGAATCCCTTGTGTTCCTTCTACTCTGGGACGTCTATTTATAGTCACTTGAAATAATATAACCGTTGGAAGCCTCGAAGTAGCCATTGTGAGAGAGAGAAGAATTCTGTTTTAATTGACATAACTTTCAACAACGTGCGTTGTACATCTTCTACGCGCATTATACTTTAGTCCAACTGAGTTATGCGTTTCTTAATAGCCATTCTACGCGCCTTGTAAGAGCGTCAGTAACTAATACTTTAAATGGATTGACATCTACGTGACTTGTACACCATTTACGTGCATTGATCATTATATCAACATGCTTTATATCTTGTTCCACATGCTTTGATCTTTGTTCCAAAAGATGCACATTCACCCAGTCATTCTTCAACGCGCCTTGTAACTTCTGCAATGTGCGTTGTCGGCTTCATCTCAAAATCACACCTTTGATCCACGTCAGTGTGTCAGAGAATATTCAAATTCAAATTCCGAGGAGTGTCTTGCCTTTGTCCTCATCTACGTGCGTTGCATCTTATGTAACATGCGTAGATCAAGACTTGATGCTCACTTCCTTCTAGAATGAATGATCTACGAGCCTTGTATCAGTTGTAGCGCGCCTTAATGCCATTTTTCACATGATTAACATGAATTGCACATGCATAACTTGCTTTGTATCTATATTTCAACAAGCCTACAACTTAGCACATCTTTCATGGATATTTTGCAATCACCATCATCAAAATTGATTTCAAAAATCTCCCCCTTTTTAATGATGATAAAACATACATGAACTTGAACATCTATTAATTAATATCAAATAAATTGATCAAGGATTTCACTCCTTGTCACTTGGTTAGTTTAACACAATATTAAGCACAATGTTCAAATCAAGTGAAAGAGAGTAACCAAAAACACTTAAACAAATTCAGGCATCATTTTCTCCCTTTTTGTGATCATAAAAAAGATTAAGCAATTTCACTCCCCCTTTTAAAAACACTTTGTGCATATAACAAAAAAAATCTCTCCCCTATTTGCTTCAAACCAATGCACATATTTAAATCAACATATTCAAAATATCATGCAAATAAGAATAATTAAAAATGAAATAAAAATTGCATGAAATGTAAAAGAATGAGAGTTTAAGGTGTACCTAATATGCCGAAAGGCATATATATTGGTCGATGGATCACCATCATCACTTGAAGAAGAACTATAATCTCTTCTTTTTTTTTCTTCTTTTTCTCCTTCAATCTCTCCATCTCTTTTTGTTGATTATTTGTATTTTCCAATAACTTCTCATTAGTTGCTATCCTTTTGGCATAATATTTGAGCTATCCATTCTCCTCTTCATCCAAGCTCATTTCTCCTTCACTCTCATCTTTTTGAAAATGAGTGGAAGCTTTCAATGCCTTGTCATGCTTAGGTCTTCCATCTCTTGACCTTAGTACAATCTCATAATTTATGAGTGACTCAACTAAGGCACTAAACTCCAATGAGTTTAAGTCTTTGGACTCCATTATAGTGGTCATTGATGCATTCCATTCTTATGGCAAAGACCTCAAGATCTTTTTTCACCTTATCGCTACTAGAGATTGGTCTTACAAATGAGACAAGATCATTTGTAATTTCCGCAAAGCGATCAAGCATGTTGTTAATGCTTTCATCCTCTCTCATGGTAAACAAATCGTAGTCATGTAAAAGCATATTAATCTTGGTTTCTTTGACTTGAGTTATGCCTTCATGAGTTGCTTCAAGAATTTCCCATATTTCCTTTGCATGCTCACTAGAAAAAATTCGATTATACTCTTCGGAACTCAAAGCACAGTACAATAGTTGAGTGGCTTTGACATTTCGACTTAGAGACTTCCAATCTTCATTATTGAAGTCTTCATACTTCTTAAAAGTGCCATCACCATTCTTGGAAATTTTCGAACCAAGCACAATCACCTTTCACAGCTCAATATCATATGATTGAATGAACATAGACATTATTTTCTTCCAAGAATTAAAATTTGAGCCATCAAATAAAGGAGGGATATAGAGAGAATCACCCAATATACATGGAGGAGAAGGACTGAAATCCATGTTATTGATGTGTATCTTTGCTCCAAGGTTGTTAAGCCTTCTTGCATGGAGAACCTCTCTGATACCACTTGTTGGAGAATTTTGGTATATGCTTTGGATAACGTTTATGGAGCAAAAACGACTTTATATGTAAGAGCGAAATCAACACCAAGATTTAGAGTGGTTCAGCCAACTCGATGCCTATGTCCACTGCCTAAGTCTCACTACTTAGGATTTACACTATAACAGTGATTGATTACAGCTCAATCCAACAAGCCCAATACACGAGGTTGATTCCGGCTTAACACCTTCAAGGCCAATAAAGTTGTTTTCTATAGGTTCACAACAAACCTCTACAATGTTGTTTTCTATATGCTTACAACAAACCTATCTACCCCAAACAAACAACCTTTCTTGATACAGAATTAACTCAAAGTTATAACAAGTTTAAAGCTCACACACACCCAATAGTATGATAGAAAGTAAATGGATCAAATGGGTTAGAAAGGTAGAAGTTAGAGAAACAATAATAGCAATGTATAGCTAATGACTCTATTGTGTTCCTTCTACTCTGGGATGTCTATTTATAGTCACTGGAAATAATATAGTCATTGGAAGTCTCGAAGTAGCCGTTGTGAGAGAGAGAATAATTCTGTTTAATTGATGTCACCTTCAGCAACATGTGTTGTACATCCTCTACGCGCATTATACTTTAGTCCAATTGAGTTCTGCGTGTCTTGATAGCCATTCTACGAGCCTTGAAAGAATGTCAGTAGCTACTGCTTTAAATGGATTGACATCTACGTGCCTTGTACACCATCTACGTGCATTGATCATTATATCAACATGCTTTATATCTTGTTCCACTTCCAGAAGATATACATTCACCCAGTCATTCTTCAATGCGCCTTGTACCTTCTGCAATGTGCATTGTCAGCTTCATCTCAAGATCGCACATTTGATCCACGTCAGTGTGCCAGAGAATATTCAAGTTCAAATCTTGAGGAGCGTCTTGGCTTTGTCCTCATCTGATCATCGTCTACGTGCATTGCATCTTATTTAACGTGTGTAGATCAAGACTTGATGCTCTTTTTCTTCTAGAATGAATGATCTATGCGCCTTGTATCCATTGTAGCACGCCTTAATGCCATTTTTCACATGATCAACATGACTTACAGAGGTGTAACGTGCCTTGTATCCATATTTCAGTAAGTCTGTAACTTAGCACATCTTTCAAGGATGTTTTGCAATCACCATCATTAAAACTGAACTCAACAAACATATTATTTGAAGAGTATATGAACAAACATCTTATGTTCATTTCCCTTTTATCACACAAAGCTTTGAACTAGTCTCATCGACGTTCACACCTTGGTCGATCCACAAAGCTTTATTTGATTATCATCTTGCCTTACAAGAAGTAAGAACTAACTTGATCATTCTTACTTATGAGAAATCAAATAGATGTATGTGTGCCTTCCACAGTCATATATACTAAAGTGATGAAGTAGTAGGCCTTAGCCTTGCCCTCTCAATCTTTTGACATCAAACATCAAAAGTGGATTAAGTGCAATGAGTATTTTAGCTCGTAGTGCCTTTTAAAAATAGTTTTCTCTCTAGTTTTCCTTATTCACAATGCTCGCAAATTAGACACATTAGACTTACATAATTGCCTAGTACTCTCACTTGAGCTAATCGACATACTCAGTTTGGGCAATGTGGTTGATTTGCATGTATTAATTTCACATAATCTCTCATGACCACGTGAAATAGCAACAAATGAAAACTAGGACTTTCAATAGTTATGTTCTTTACCTTAACTAAGAAACCACTTTTAGTGCAAAAGTAGTCTTTCACTCAAAACATGGTTTAATAAATACCGTTATTGTTAGAACACAAATTGAAGGCAAACTTCAATAAAATCTCGACAAAATTTATTGCAAGAAAAGGTTTGGCTCTTATGCAAAGCTGAGTGGTACATGTCAAATCATCAAACTCTCACTTTTGAGTTATTCCTAGTATGCTCAACTTGTTCTCACTGAAATTAGTTGATGTCTAATCAAGTCGCGCCAAAACTTCATTGTGAGGATCCTAAAAGTTGAATTACCCGTCAATCAGCGACGATATTCAAGTAAGAACATTGAACAAGGCAAATCTTCTCACTCGCATGAGTTTGAGCAACATACCCTCAAAGGTGCATCACCTTACATGTTGTGCGCCTTTGGTTTTTTTCACTCATAAAATGTCGATATTGTCCACGTTCAAGGTTTTCCTCATAAATTTTATCTAGTCTCCACTTCTTAATGACTTAAGGTTCTTAAACATTTTTCTCACCTTTGTATTGGAATTTATCCAATAGAATAAGACATTATCAAATTCCTCACAATCTCAAGCATAGGTTAGGTGCAACTCGATTTGCTCCTAACTTCTAGGCAAGAAGTGGTTAACTTTGGACCTCATCCTTGATCAAATTATGACCAGCATCACTAGCTCTATAATCATATAGGTCTTACACCTCAACTCGCATGATTAGAACATTTATAACAAGTATCAGTATCAATTGTCAAAGATCACAAACTTAGTTAGTGTCATTCCAACTAACTGCTCCTTAAAATGCAAATTGCAGATATATTGCATCTTGATACTTATAAATTAGCCAAGTGAATACATCATCCTTTGTACTTATGTCGATATGAACGATAAAGGATTCATATTGGATATGGTGGTAGAAATGTAAAACTTGAATTGGGACTTTATATAATATTTGCTATATGTTACATAATAATTTAAATGGCAGATGCAGTGTAAATTTTGTAAAAGTTATTCCGACATTATTGAAAGTTGTTTGTATATAGTATAATAGCATAACTTTATGGTTTAAAAATTGCAGGATAAAATAATATTTACAAAATGTGTAAAAAAGATAGAAATAATATGTAGCTTGTGGATTTTTTTTAATATTGTAGATGGTATCCAAAAAGGGCCTTCTTCATTGATCTTTTTGTTATGTTTTTATGGTAATTGTGTTGATCTTCAGCGTGCTTGTTTGCATATCTGGAAGAGAAAAAAAAAATTAAGTCATAAATTTTCTTAAGATTTATGCATTTGTAGAACAGATGAGAAGTTTAAAAGAAAAAATTATGTTCATATCTTTTTATAAGTTAAGTATCATTTTCAAACAGCCCCATAGTGTACAAACGGAGAGAGTTTTGTTTCACAGACTTGAACTTTAGTCATAAATAATATATTTATTGAAAAGAGGGCAAAATAAATAGCAAAAGCATTCTTATACATATAATTTATTTCAAACAACCATATAGACATTTTTCACATTGCATAAAAGGTTTATGCTGTAAAAATAATATTTTTTTCTTCTATATATATGTATGTGTATATTCATGATTTCATGTAATCAATTTCTTAGATTTTCGGTGTTATATAGCAAAATTACCTGTAATTACTGCCTGCTTGATTATTCGTCAGGAGGTTTACGTTCGTTAGTAATGTTGAGGCCAACAGATGATGAAACCGATTGTTGATATGATGATTCGGTTGTCATGCTATCTGAAATGATTTCAGCCATATTGTGGACATACCAACTTCCTGTATGTTCCTTAGTTTGTTTGATGTCATTCAGGTCTAATGTAAACTTGAAATATTTTCCTTTTAGTTGGTCGATTTTATTTTCAATGAACACCATTGTTTCCTGCAAATACGGTATTTTGTTATTTCAGATTTATTAACAGATAATATAAGTTTAAAATTTATATAGATAAAGAAACTTGACAATCAAACTGACGGACAAAAAAGGCAAAATGTAACTTTTAAAACCCATGTGATATGCAATGCAAATTAGGAAGCCATACTCATTCAAGTACAAGAACTCCAGGTCAAAAAAAAAAGTGAGAACAAAGAAAAAAAAGTACGTAATCATCTTACGAAGTAAAGAAGACATACTTTCCTTAAGTTAAGTAGGTGAAGGACCAAATGTCCCACCGACCCTCTTCACTATAAAAGACAGGCAAGCTATTTGCCCAAAATGTTACATTGTGAAATCACGAGTGACACACAAACAAATAGGGAGGGAAGGGGTCACGGGACCGGGTGCCGACGATGTCCTATTATATAATTTTTATATAAGATGAAGTCTTAGACGTATAATTTTAATATAAATTTTAATATAATATCAAACACCCTTACCACCACCACCACCGAAATCCACCATTCAATTGTCAAAAACATATTTTCACCCAACGGAACCCACCTCAGAGATGCATTATCTACTACATCACATCCGAATAAGACATTTAGCCGAATAAGGCACTCACCAATGGGCAGACAAGGAATAGCCTAGCCTACTTTGAATATGAAATTTCCATGATATGAAAATCAGGGGTGTAAGGGTGAAAAGTTAATATTAAGTCGATATACTAACATGTATTAACCAACTAAAATTTCTTCTTTTCCTTTTTTTAGCGAACAGTGGCTGTAATAGAAGCAGGGAAGGAAATAGCCTTGGCCAATAAACTTGAGAATGCAACTGTTCCAACAAATTCACATAGAAAATACACAAAATGTTCACACTATTACGCATACAAAGAAATAAAACGGAATTAAGAAACCAAGATAGTGAACTCACTTTTGCGCCAGCACAACCAACTATTCCCGTAACAACACTGACGGCATTTGGATGGCGAGCAACCTGAAGATTTGTTAAGAGGAAATTAATAATGAGGGCAATACAACCGATCTAAATTGGGAGGAATTAGATGGTAGGATACCTCAATAACTCCTTACTCCCCAAGGATAATCTCAGGCTTTTCATCAAGATCTGCCAAAACCTCTTTGAGTTCGTCAACCAATGACTCATGCCTAACAGAAAACAGTTGAGGTTTAAATGTCTTCACCTGTAAAATGAACACAAAATTTTAGTCAAGTTCAGTAAATTTGGAGCTCAAACAAGCCCCATAAAGAATACAGTTATAATATGAGGTCTTCTACGATATTAAAACTCGCAGCTATCAATCTTGCAACCTCACCTGGATAAACTCTTCAATTTTCAATAGTCCTTTGTATTGGCAGCTAATATTGTAGATTCAATTTCATTTTTATCTCAATCAACTGAAAAACAATCTCATCACAAAGCACGCAAATATAACACCAAAACCATCATTACGAAGCAAACGAGAAGACTCTAATTCTAATTCCACCTGCTCTTCGAGTTTCTGCAGTTTCTGGAATTCACTTTCGCTCAACTTCGGAGCCCTATAAACAGAATTTGGTGAAGCATCAGCTAATTTACACTTCAGTACCTCAATCTTCATCTGCCAAATCACAATCGGCAATAAATTGTTGAATATTCCAATAATATACACCAGTAAATTCATACTTCATTTAGTAATTTTTCTAATTTAATGTGTGATGAGTGTCGAAACTAGCAAATTAAATTTCTACTTTGAGCCTAAAATAAGTATTGATTGAAAACAATGACAAATAGAATCAAATTCACAAATACTGATAAAAATTTTATCAAATTGTAAAAAAGAACAATATAAGTAAAAATATGGTTTGATTAAGTAGCAGACAAACAGAACAATTGAACAAAGTAATTAAATAAAATAGGAATGCATAATTATCAAAGAATAAATCAATATCACAAAAGTCTAACAAAATACATCTCCGTTTTACTTCATTAATTGATCACATGTAACGAAAAATGAATCAATATTGTTTACAAAAGCAAGTTATAGTTACAGGTAAATCACTCAATAACTAATTATTACTTGCTTCGCTAGTTTCGAGACGCCCTGCAAACCACTTTCCTAACCAACAAACGATTTCCAGAACGTCCTATAGAATTTAATTTATTGGCTGCATTAAGAATTATAAAGGCCCAACATAAACTAACAAACTCGGAAGCCGCAATTTATTTAAGAAAAATTATTTTATTCCATCAATGATAGTCAAAGCCCATTATGACAACAACATTAATTTACCACCTGTGTTAAATACGCAATCACTGACTTACGAATCTAACTAATTGTTATTATTCTATCAACTAATTTAATATAATCATCATAAATTTAATCAACAAAATAATAATGAATTAATCAAGAACAGAAATAGAATAAATACATAAATAATAAAAAATAATTAAAATAAAACCTCACAATTAATTAAAAATTAATTTTAATTATATCTTAAATAAAAAAAATTAGTTCCTCATAATATTAAGAAGATCACAAGAACAAAAATTTTGTTATGAAACCCAAAAAGTTGCAGAATGAAAAGTCCGGAGACCGAATTTGGTGGCTGCCACTCTTAATTCATAAGAAAGCCATCTCATAACCCTAATACATCTTGTTCCAATGTTCCAAAAATAACACAAAAGTCATTCCTTCATGAAAGCTACGTTTCTGCCCTTCGCTATCCAAAACAGCCCGTGATATTTTAAAGTCTGCCAGTGCATCACGTGCTGAACGCGCACTCTCATCATGTCAAGGTTTTGCGGTGATCATCAAAATCTACTTTCAGCGTAAAACAGTCCCAAATCTATTCTTTCTCACTAAATCACCCCTAAGCAAGATAAAACACAAAAATATAAGAACACAGAAATATATGCACTAATGCATGCAAAGAAAGAATTTGACATTGATTGATCGCCTGAATCTGAAGGGAAATCAAAATAAATTTTAAAATTGCAAAAAATAGGCAAAAAAGGAGACTTCACACACAAAACAAAACAACAGGCTTTGAGGAAACTTCGAAAGAAACTGCAAATCTCCACGCACAATCCAGAAGGCATAGACATCATCACCATCAACAATACAGTTACTCTACTTTTTTACTTTTCCACAACTTCCCATGAATTTGTCTTCGTCCACAAACCAATTCAATTCAAGAAAGAAAGCCAATTCAATTCAAGAAAACAACACAGTCGTTGTAGTTTTAACAGAGTAAGATGACTCAAATCAGACCCCACCATTGAATTTCACCTCTTGCACACTTCATCCCCCTCTATTCCATTCTATCTTCTCTTTCAAGTCTCTCTCTTTCTCTCTCAACTTGTTTCCCCCTCTATTTTTGCCCTTTCAAACACTTCAAAAACCAGCAACACGTTCCCTTCTCACATTCTTCTTACCATGGCTTCCTTCACCCCTATAAAGTCTCAATCTTTCTCTTCTTTCTTCCATTAAAGTCTCATTCCTTTTCAATCCCAATTCAGTTTTCAATATATTCATTCTTACTGTGATGGGTTCTGAATTGAACCACTCTTTGGGCTCTGAAT
>CAODLS011409495.1:0-13809 GCA_948243855.1 Flueggea neowawraea | reverse complement strand
ATTTGTTAGATGCTCCGCACCGGGTTCCTGTGGGATGTGTTTATGTTTCTGATATTGTTTTCTGGCATTTCAAATGTTTTAATTTGAAATAACTTTCGCACTTAATATTATTTATGTTTTGTTTTTAATAAACAAAGATTACAATGTTTTGAACCACAATATTTTCCAAGTTATATTTAAAAAATATATATTTTAGCAGAAAACACAATTTATACAATTTTCAAACAATTTTTATTATCAAAACATTTACAAAAAATACTTTTGAAACTTGAACAATTGCAAAAAGTACATCATAAAGTCCAAAAAATTGTAAATTTCATATCTGTCCAAACATTGGAAAACTTTTGTGGTTCAAAACATCGTCACGTGCTCCCACATGCTACTAGGAGAGGAGCCATGTGCCCTCACTGCCCCTCCGTGATGTTTTTCATGTGTCGAAAGAAGTTGGATACACGTTTCAACTTATGCCACGTGTCAACATCCAAGTGGTCCATGTCATGCTGAGATGGCATAAAAAATCCAAGTTGGGAATGCCACGTGGCAATGAGGTGGTTGCCATATGGCCCCATACGCCATATGACACCTCATAGTTAGTTCCTAATTATTGATGTGTCACTAAGTCAACATCATCCACGTGTAACCTACATGTCATAATGTGTCAACATATGCCACATGTCGTTCTTGTTGGTCCACTTGTGCTTGCATGTCACTTAGTCAGCATATGACACATGTCACTAATTAAGACACCACGTGGCACTTGGGGCCAGGTATCTCTTACTTGATGGCCCATGTGGCACACACATCAACTCCTCGTGAGCAACTTCATGATACATGGAACATCCGAATTGGGTGGCTTTGATGATGTGGATGAATCACCTTGTGCCATGTCAGCCATAGGGGTCAAAAGCACTTGAATCACTCAATGCCACTCCATGCGCTTAACTAGAACAAGTGTCAGCGTTTGACTTTCACTTGCCGCCTTCCAGTGTGATTCTGACGCAGCAAAGGGACTTGATTAGATATACAAGAAACAGCTATTGCTAGTTGCCATGAAACATTCTCGTTGGAATGATGAGAACAACATAAAGGCTACCGAAATGATCTTATTGCAGGAATGATTGACTGTGCAATGAAGAACGAAATCTTCTCCACCTAGCCATTAGAGGCCGATGGCACACTTCTTGAGAGGGAAAGTGTTTTTCTGTTTTGTGCTGTCTATAATAACTAATGAGGTTCCACTAATTAGGGTTTTAGTGCACCTATTTATATTGGTGTTGTGTGAGCTTTCTTACAACATATGTAGAGCTCGTTCATTAAAACCCATTAGAAATATTGACTCATTAGATACTTAGTCTACTCTAGGTCCGGGTTCCACCAAAATTCCGGCATGAGTGGGCTTGTTTTCTAACAAAAGAAACATCTTTTACTAGAAATAAAAAAGAACCAAAATGATACATCTTCTTTTAGTAACAATGAGCATGCAAAACTAGAACTAAAGTTTAGTGTCATTCAAAACTAAGATAAACAATCAACTGTTAAAAAAATCAGATGTAACCAAATCGTAGTTAAGTGACTAACATACATGCATATACATATACATACATACAAATGTGATATATATATATATATATATTGATTTATACTGCTTTAGACTTACCTTGGCTAGCCGTGCTTACTGACCTTCCAGGACCTATAAAAATAAATCCATAAAACACTATTATTAGATTTTTTTTTTTGAAAAAGAAACTTGTCTTCCTTTCATTGAAAAATAAAATTTCTTGGTGCACAAATTATCATCAGCTTTGTATTTTGTTAATGTCATTTGTCATAGTTTGCATTGCTATGTATTTTGTATTGCAGTGTGTAAAATATATATTTACAGTCTCTATGCCATTTATGTCATTTTCCATAATTGCATATTAACTAAGAATTTTAACCATTGTTATAAATAATTAATCTAATATATCCTTTTATATTCGTAGCTAATGTATATTTTATATATTCCAATATTAAATTTGAAATCATAATTAAGAAAAAAAGTAAAATTAGAAAGTTCTAAAAAAATCTCCTTAAGTTTCTTAAAAATACAAGCAAATTTAGCTGGGAATGGTAAAAAAATAATGTGAAATATAAAATGGACGAAGTTTATAAAGGATGAATAACAAGTAAAACTCAAAGAAACTATATTCTAATGGATCTCATTTGTTTAATAAATGCATACCATCATTTCCTTTAGGAAATTGCTCCAACATTTCTTTCTTCTCTTCATCCAATGCTCCTGAACTTTTTCCACTATTCTCATATTCATATTGATACATCTTCGATTCTGGAAGAAGTTCATTCAATATTTGGACTGACCATGTGTGCTTTTGTTTCTTCCTCTGTATACTTTTAATTTCCAATATTCGTTGCACCCACAACATTCAAAACAATTATATTCTATTATATATACTGAATCAATCTTATAAATTATATAATAAGACGTTACACAAATATCCATGAAATTTATCTTATTCTCCTTTCCTGTTTGTCCGCTACAATTGCCAATCAACTTGCCATATTAAGTTTACTAGCATACGTCAAATCTCATGAAACTAGAAAAAAATTAAAAATAAAATTTTCCTTTTCTTTGTCTTCAATCTCCCATTCTTTTAACCTTCATGACCTTCCAAAACATTAGCTTGATAAGGATCAATCTATTTGAAGTCTATTTGATTTGAAATTCTGCAGAAGATGTGGTTGAGTCCTACTCAACCACTTTGTCTCTGACACTCGTATTTATTTTTACTACTGTAATGTTGATTGTTACATTCAATAAAGTATTTTTCCTTCATAGACTTATATTGTTATCATGGTATCAGAGCTTCAAATGGTTTAACAGTCACATCTGATCCATGGACAAATCCAGTTCTCAGGGCTCGGCTTCACAGTCAGCCTCTACTTCTTCTTTACTTCCGTCTTCCATACCTAATATTAATACTCAAGTTACCACAAAACTCACACCCACCGACTATCTTCTTTGGCAGACCCAATTCACTCCTATACTACGTGATTATGGCCTTATTCATCATATTGATCCATCCACGTCTCCACCTTCCCTCACCCTTGCAAACAATGAACGGAATCTTGCCTACAATGACTGGTATTGCAAAGATCAGCTTGTCCTCAGTTGGATTGCTTACTCCTTATCAGAAATTGTTGTCCCACAAGTTGTTGGAGCCACTTCAGCCCAAGAAGCTTGGCAACTCTAGGCATATGCCTCGGGCTAAAAAATACAGGTCCGATAATTGAAGGGACAACTCCACCATTTTTCCAGACAGAATGATGATATTTGCACCTACATGAACCGTGCTAAATCGTTGTTTGATCAACTTCTTGCTCTTCAGAATCCGGTGTCAGAAGATGATCTTGTTGATGCAATTCTCAATGGACTAGGGTAGGCCTATCGACCTTTTGTTCGTAATATTGAAGCTCGCCTTACTTCAATATCATTTGAAGATCTTTTTGGTCTGTTACTTAGTGAAGAATTGCAATTGAAAATGGAGACTTTAACTGTTCAGCCAGATCCACCCACTGCCTTCTATTCCAATCATGGCACATCTTTCGGAGGTCGTGGTTATGGTCGTCATTCCTATTATCGTGGTAGACGTGGCAATAGTCGAGGCCGTCGCGGCACTCAAGCACTTAAAGTCAACCGCACCAACATAATCAGCAATCTCCAGATTATTTTCCACCGTCCTCCACACTTGTCTGTCACAACTGCAATGGGTACGGTAACATTGCCCCTCAGCGCCCATCTTCTCGCCGGACACAATCTCCTGCCACCTACCTTGCTGCCTCTCAATCCCCATCCACTCAGTCCTGGATCCTTGACAGTGGCGCAACTCATCACCTTACTCCTGACATAGACAACCTTGCCACCCACTCTGAATATTCAGGACCTGAGGAACTAACAATCAGTGATGGTACAACCCTTCCCATTTCCAGTCTTGGTTCTTGTCATTTATCTATTGCTGGTCGTTCCTTTGGATTACAACCTATTCTTCATGTTCCTCAATCTTGTTAGAATCTATTGTCTGTCAGTGCCTTTGCTCCCACTAACAATGTTTCTTTGGAATTTTTTCCGTCTCATTTTTTGATTAAGGATAGTCCCAGTCAAACCATCCTCTACAAAGGTCCACTTAAAGATGGTCTCTACACTCTTCCGGTTTCTTCGTCCGTTCAGTCACCTTCTCCACAAGCATATGTGTCACGCCTCAATGCTGATATGTGGCATGCTCGTCTTGGTCATCCCTCCTTTTCAACTATGGCTGAAGTCATTCGTCAGTCTGGTTTTGTCATCGACTCCAGCACTCGTCTTCACTATGTCATACTTGCAGTATTAGTAAATGTCACAAGCTTCTATCTGTTCCGTCTAGTTTTCATGCCTGTCTGCCTTTAGAACTCATTTGTTCAGATTTTGTTCGGATCTGTGGGGTCCTGCTCCTGTTGATTCCACTCTTGGTTCGATATTATGTACCTTGTTCTATGATAATTTCAGCAAATATTGTTGGATTTATTTCATCAAATTCCGCAATACTGTCGAAAAATATTTTGACACAACAATTCAATGTTTTCTTTCTGGGTGGGGAATTCCAATCTCTTCGGCAATATCTCAGTGATCATGGCATAAGCCAACGCTCCAGAGCAAAATGGTTGTGCTGAACGTAAACACCGACACATTACTAAAACTGGTCGAGCTTTACTTCATCATGATTCTGTTCCCTCTAAATACTGGGATTATGCTTTCTCCACTGTCGTGTATCTTATAAATCGGTTACCCACACCCACTCTTCTCAACTCATCCCAATACGAAACAATGGTTAAACACAAGCCTAATTATTCTATTCTGAGTATTTTTGGTTGTCTCTGCTATCCATGGCTACGTTCCTACAGTCAAAATAAACTACAACCACGTTCCAAAGCATGTGTTTTCTTGGGCTACAGCAGCATTCATACTGGTTATCAGTGTCTCGATGTCGAAACTGGGAAAGTTTGTCTCTCGTTATGTCGTTTTTGATGAACACACTTTTCCTTTTCAAAATCTTCCTTCCAGCACCTCACCCTCGGGTTCATCTCTCTCTCATACTCCTCCTTGTGTCGTCCCACTGTAGCATGCTCCTTTTTCAATGTCATCTAGTTCTACAAATCCCCAGTCAAACGACCAGCCCCCTACTTTTGTCCCTGTCGTTCAGTCAGTGCACTTGTCGTCCACCAGCAGTCCTCATCCCACCCCGCAGCGCCTGTCGTCTCTCTCTCCTCCTACCAAATGTCATCCAACTCACACAGCTGTCTCTCCTACCTACCATGCAACCAATCACCGAGTTACTTCTCCCACTCTAACACAAACTCCTACTCCACCTACCTCACCATTATCCACTTCAGTTCTTCCCTCATCTGACACAATACGACGCCCTCCTATTCCCTCTCCATCCCCCACCGCAGACCCACCACCCATCTCTTAACCTATTTCTTCTCCTCCTACCTCATCTCCCAATGTCACTAATCATCATCCCATGCAAACTGGCTCTAAAACAGGACACTCCAAACCTAAAGCATTTTCTTCCACACCTATAACCTCCTCTACCACTTCTCATTTCAGTACGGAACCCACCTGGTTTACTCAAGCCTCTAACCACCCTGAGTGGTGGGCCAGACAAATTTAGTGCCTTGATTCAAAACCACACCTGGACATTGGTTCCACAACACTGTGCAACTAATATTATTGGCTACAAATGGGTCTACCGAATTAAACGCAATCCTGACGGCACAGTCTCTCGTCTCATGTCTCGCTTGGTTCCTAAGGGGTATCATCAACACCCAGGGTTGGATTATACGGACAGTTTCAGTCCAGTTATCAAGCCTACGACGGTTCGACTACTATTGTCCCTTGCTGTTTCTCACAGTTGGCATATTAAGCAACTTGATGTCTCTAATGCCTTCCTTCATGGTCGTCTTGATGAACCAGTCTTTATAGTACAATCAGAAGGTTTTATTGATCCCTCCTACCCTGATCATGTTTGTGCTCTCAAGAAGTCCCTTTATGGTCTCAAACAAGCCCCACGACAATGGTTCACACGTCTCTCTACTGCTCTTACTGACCTGGGTTCGAAGGCTGATACTTCTCTCTTCCGGTACCACTCTGGCACTACCACTCTTTATTGTCTCGTTTATGGTGACGGCATACTTCTCTTGGGAAATGACTCAGCAAAGTTCCCTCACATTATTACGCGTCTGCAACACTTGTTTCCTGTCAAAGATCTTGTTATTCTTCGTTTCTTTCTTGACATGGAAGCTTCTTTCATCAAGGGAGGATTGCATCTTTCTCAACGGAAATACATTCTTGATCTTCGTCAACGTGTTGGTTTTGACAACTGTACACCTATTGCCACTCCTTGTGTCAAACCACGCAAACCGAATGATGAAGATTGTGTCTATGCTTCCGTTTCCGGATCACACTTTGTATCGGAGTATAGTCGGCAGCCTACACTACCTAGCGTTTACACGACCTGATATTGCTGTTGCTGTCAACAAAGTTGCCCAAGCTATTCATGCTTCTCTTCAAAGTGATTGGCAGGCCGTAAACGGATTCTTCGCTATCTCAAAGGCAGCTCTACTGACTTCACCATAAAGGTTTATTTTGACTCTGATTGGGGTGGTGACATGTCTGACCGGAAAAGTACTTCTGGTTTTGCTGTGTATATTGGCTCAAATCTCATCTCCTGGTCAGTTCGCAAACAACATACTGTAGCACGCGTCACCACAGATGCCGAGTATAGGGCCTTAGCAGCAGTTGCGTCTGAAACTCTTTGGTACGGTCTTTTCTTACTGACTTACAACAGCCTTGTCCCACACCTTCTCTCTTCTGGTGTGATCAAATCTCTGCCACCTATTTATCCGCCAATCCTGTCTTTCACTCTCGCTCTAAACACCTCGAGATAGATTTCCACTTTGTGAGAGACTTAGTTAAGAAAGGAACCCTACGGGTTCAACACATTGCTGCTCATGATCAAATTGCTGATGTCTTAACAAAGGCCTTGTCCAAGCAACAGTTTCTCTGCTGTCGAGATAAGCTTCGTGTTCAAAATCACACTCAGCTTAGGGAGGATGATAAGGATCAATCTATTTGAAGTCTATTTGATTTGAAATTCTGCAGAAGATGTGGTTGAGTCCTACTCAACCACTTTGTCTCTGACACGTATTTATTTTTACTACTGTAATATCGATTGTTACGTTCAATAAAGTATTTTCCTTCATAGACTTACAGCTTCCACTCTTTATCCTAAATTATCCCAAAAAGAGATATATTATTCGAATTTTGAAAAAAGAGTTTTTTTTTTACAAATTGTAATGAGATGCATATATAAGAGGTACTTCTAAAATGAGAAATTTATAGATGAGATACGAACTACATGGAACCTAGATAAGAGGGATGGAAATGGTGTTATTGTTGCGGTAAATCTGCGCATCAAGGATTAGCGATAATCATAGTTAAGCCAAACGTACATGCTAAGATGACGGGAAGGTGTCAACATTGGATATCAATAGGATAGTCTCCAGAACAGACATACATATAAGTTCTCAAGCCTATCTAGCTATCAGTAGGATCATCTCTAGAATTAATATATTCTAATGTCGAAATGAGCATGTGAGGTGAGCCAAATTGTGAAAAAAAAAATCCAAAAAATGCAATTCTATCAATTCTGGCATGTTGCTATGTATGTTATGCAACTGCTACACTTGTATCTGTAGGTTTTCTGTGTTTGTTGCTGACATTATATTAAATTCTCACCATGTAATTTTGATGTATTATAACAATTAAATCAAAACTGGTAAGTACAATAAAAGGGCCATAGTATACTCAGTGAATATTTATAACAAAAAAATGTGGTTTATTATGATCATTAAGCTTGAATAGGTTAAATTAGACCTTCAGTTGATTTAACCTGTTTGTTGGTCACATCTCCTTAGCGTGTCATGACAAACCTGAGTTGGAGTATATTTTTGCAAAAGAGAAAGAGTAAAGAGAAAAAAATAATGAAATTAGGGGTGCTAATTAATTTTAACTTTTTTTTCCATTGATAATAGTTAATGGTGTTAAATACAATGGACACAGCAAGAGATTTTTCAAATGGTAGGAAATTTATAAGTGGATACAATAATTTCAGGGTCTTCTGTGTCATTAATTATAAATTATATTAGTTATCATGTTTCTATGTTAGATATCAGCCAAAACAAAGCAAAATTTATATCTCTTAAGAGCTACATGTATAAAGTTAATTAGTAAATTGCAATATCTATTTTCTAGTAAAAAAAGAAAGAATAGATAGCATACCGAATCCAAGAACTATTAACATGGCTTTGGATAAAAGCTTCACAAATTCAAAGCAGGTCTTGTAATTGGAGGGCAATAATTGGTATCTTTCGAAACTGTTTCCTGCATCTGCATACATATGATAAATTATGGAATGAGGAAAAAAGCACGCAATATTCTTCGAAACATGCATATAAGAAAAACCCTAATATAACAGAGAACATGCATATAAGAGAAATATGCAATCTAAAATAAAAGAATAATAAGAAATAGAAAATTGCAGTAGGGTCTCTTTTGTTTTCTCTCGGAGCTCTATGCTATCATACTATGTTTCCTCAAATGCGAAGGAAATCTAAGAGAAACCCTAATCAACTTTAGGTTGAAGAACTAGACGATGAAAATGGGTCGCCTTCAGTGTGTCCGGAGGTCGATTATGAAGGCGGAAAGATTGCTCTCCATGCCCAACGGTGATTCTTAAATCACTCCGAAGGCTACGGTGGCTACCCTGTCCAACCCTTCTACTCCTATTTCTCAATCCACGGCAGTGAGGGCGAGCTCGATAGGAGGAGAAGGGACGGACAACTGCCTGACGTCGGCAGTAGGTGCGCATCCACAAGAAGGCTCTGGTAGTTGAAAATGGTCTAAGCTGTTTGCTTGTAATAGGGATAGAATGAATGGGTGTGCCCTGAAATATGTACCACCAGTAGTAAGCAATGGAATTCGGGTGGCTAAGTTTTCAGAGGCTGAGGTTCAAGATGGAACGGCAAAGTGGCAGAATGCATTGGTTGGTAGTGTTTAAGATACAGTGCCGCGTTTCTTTGTCATCAAAGGCTTTGTGGTTAGTCGATGGAAGCATCTTGCTTTGAAATATGTGCATTTGGTGAAGGGAAACGTATTTCTATTCAATTTCCACACCAACGAGGATCAAGAACGGGTGCTGAATAAGGGACTATATACCTTCAGCAGGCGGCCTCTGCTATTGAAAAAGTGGAAACCGTTAATGAAGATGGAGCTACGTGAGCTACAAAAGATACCCGTTTGGGTCCAATTGCCATTATTGCCATGGGAATTGTGGTCTCCTGAGATATTGAGTCATAGAGGTAGTCTGCTAGGAACTCCACTGTTTTCAGATCAACGCACCTTGAAACAGGAACGTTTCAAATACTTATAGAAATGGAAATTGGTGGATTGTTCCTAGATGAGGTGATTTTGGACAATGAGTTGGGAATTCAGATTGTCCAAAGTGTTTTTTTATGAATGGAAGCCGATGTTTTGTAAGGAATGCCACGGGATGGGCACCTAGCAAGTAACTATCCAAACATGGAAGAGGAAATCAGTTGCTGATAGCACTGAGAATAATCGAATAGAACAATAGATTGCATGTCTTCCAAAGTAGGATCCCAAATAGGGTGTCTCTGCCATCTGGGGAGAGGAATAGTAACGAACTGCAATGACTTAGACGGCACTTGTAATGGCGGTAGAGAAAAGTAAGGGGACTGATAGTGAAAGTAGAACTATTGAAAGGGGCAAGTGTTCACATAGCATTCCAAATGCCAATAATGCTCAGCTTGCTACATATGTTAATAATATAAGTGATAGAGAGGATGTCCCAAGGCACAAAGGTCGGAGGAAGGGCAGTGGTTCTCTCACTACGGTAAGGGGATAATGTTGTGTACCTAGAACATAAGGGGGCTTAATGCCATTAGTAAGAAATCAGAGGTTAAAAATCTGATTGACAAACAAAATATCAAGGCAATGGCAATACTAGAGACTAGGGTTAGGATGGAAAATAAGCAAAAAGTGATTGATGGACTACGGTTGTCTACTTGGCGAATGTGTGACAATTATAATACTACAAGGATTGGGAAGATATGGCTTATATATGATCCTACATTTTTTCAGGTTTAAGTATTAGTGGAAACAGCTCAATTATTGCACTTCAAAGTGGAGTTTGATTGTGGTGAATTGTTCTGATCTATTGTGTATGGCTCTAATGAAATGACTGAGAAACGAGTATTATGGCAAGATCTCAGCAACATTGGGTCATGTATGGGAAAGCCTTGGTTCGTACAAGGAGATTTTAATGTGATTTTAAACAATCAAGAGAGAGTGGGTGGGGTTGATGTTAATTGTCTAGCTACAGCAGATTTCAGTGACTATATGTCTAGGGGGAGATGTGACTGAGGCAGTTTGTGAGTTCTTCAGATCAGGCAGACTACTAAAATAGGTTAACTCTACTGCATTTACTATTATTCCAAAGATCACACACTCAATTAGTTTAAGCGATTACCGCCCCATAGTATGTTGTGCAGTTTTATACAAGATTATTACGAATTGTAAGGTTAAGTAAGCTACTACTAAAATTGATTAACCCAGCTCAATAACCTTTGTGCCAGGTAGGAACATTGTTGATAATGTTTTGTTGGCACATGAGTTCATTCGTAATTACCACCGAACGGCCCATACTCCGTCAAGTACTCTCAAAGTGGATCTTAGGAAGGCATTCGATTCTGTACTCTAGGACTTTGTTGATGAAATTTTGCTAGGTGTGCACTTCCCTGAGAAATTCATATGGTGGGTTATGGCATGTGTTAGAACACCATAGTTCTCAATTATGCTCAATGGTTCTCTTGAAGGTTTTTTCCCGGGTAAAAAGGGTTTGCAGTAGGGTGATCCAATGTCACCTCTTGTGTTTGTGTTAGTTATGGAGTACCTATCTTGTTGATTTGTAGTAAAGATCCCTCAGTCCTTTAAATTTCACCCAGGATGCAAGGAACTGAGACTTAATCACTTATGTTTTGCGAATGATTTGTTTGTTTTTGGTGGTTTTGATATGAACTTGATGGCGAGCGTAGCTCACATTTTACATCACTTTGAAAAGGTGTCGGGTTTGTAGGTGAATGAAGGGAAGAGTGTTATTTTCTTTAGTAGAGTTGGTGTAGTAGAGAGACAGAATGCTTTGAAAGTACTCAAGTTTAGAAAAGGAGAGCTGCCTGTAAAATACCTTGGTATGTCGTTGATCTCCACGAGACTTATAAAAATTTATTGCAGGGAGTTACTGGAAAGAATTGCTGCAAAGATTAATTGTTGGACATCACGCTTTCTATCTTATGCAGGCAGACTACAACTTGTTAACTTTGTGCTTCATAGCATTTAGGTTTACTGGTTTCGTATATTTATCTCCCCATATATGTGACTAACGAAAGTGATGTCAAATGTAGGAGCTTCCTTCGGTACGGGACAGAAGCAAACAAAACTTCTAGAAAAGTTGCATGGAATCAAATTTGTAGATCTAAGATAGAAGGGGGCCTTGGTATAAAAGATTTATATGTTTGGAAAAAAGGCGGCTGTGTGTAAGTAGATTTGGGACTTATTGGTAGCTAAAAGCTCATTGTGGGCTTATTGGGTATTGTGTATGAAATTGAGAAGATTGAGCTTTTAGGGGGTCATTAAACTGCTAGATAGCAGCTGGAGTTGTTAGAATCTATTGAAAATGAGAGACGAAGTTAAACCACTGTTTTCTTACGCGGCAGGTAATGATAGTGATTTCTTGTTTTGGTATGATCCTTGGCTTTAGGGACACGTGTTGCAGGGCAGGGAGCGGCTTCCTGATCCAATGGATGAAAATATGGGACAGGCATGGGAGGAAATTAGGCGGGTGTGTATAGACGAAACTGAACATGATGCAATCACCTGGTAACCTGCAACTTCTGGAGTTTTTTTCAACTAAGAGTGCCTGACATGAATTCTGAGAGAAATACCCACTAGTTACTTGGAGCAACTTATTATAGGGTAAGGGACATGTGCCTAGACAGTTTTATTGTATACTTGGCAATTCAGAACAATCTTGCAGGACAGGTTCGTTTAATCAAGTAGGGGAGTGGAGTATGACCTATGTGTATTTTTCTCTTCTTGTTCAGAACGTGTGGATCATCTATTCTTTGAATGTTCAGTAAGCTGTAGAGTATGGAAGGAGGTGCTAAGAAGTTGTCTAATTGGAAGATCTCTGCTAGCGTGGAGGTGAGAGATTAGCTGGCTTTCTAAAACAACCAAGGGAAAAAATGAGTTTAGTGACCATGCTGCAACATTGTTAAATTTAGGGTGACCGTGGATAAAATTAACCCTATCTGTTTCCAGAAATAATTTTCCAATATTTTATTATAATTTTCTTGTTAGTCATCCCCTCCATTTATATTGGCCAAAAAAAAACCTCTATAAAAGATACACCCCTTTTTAATCCTACTATTTATTGGATTTGGATGGAAAGAAATAGTGTAGTGTTCAAGGGTGACTCTTTTAGCTTTGATCGGGTATTGAGAAGAATTTTAGATAGTATGTGTGATAGATGTCACGAGGCTAACTTTTGTTTGGAAATATAGCAATTATACTTAGGAAGACGGGTTTTCTTTTGTAGACTTTGTAGCACTAGCTAGGACGGGTGATGGCCAACACTATGACTCATCTATCTCCCGGACCACATGGTGAGTTTTGTGCTCGGTAGAAGAGTGGTGATGTTGGAGATCCGCTTTTGTTTTTTGTTTGGATCATGGATGTATAGAAAGAAGTGTATAGATTAGTTCTTTGGCTGTTTATACTATTGTACATACTTTTTTTGGCAATGTAAGACATATATTCGGCCAGAAAAAAAAAAAGGAATAAGCAATTTTAAAAGCTAAGACAATTTTTTCTGGAGTAGTGTCTTTTCTTCAACCAAAATCACATTGCAATATGAAAAGTCTAGATAACACTTATAGAACTATTCGCATATCTAAAAACACTTTCTAGTTTATATATATATATATATATATATATATATATTCAAGACAAAAGTCCTATAAAATAAATAATAATCCAGATATGTGAACTTTTCATTTTCATCTCTTCGCATAAGGATTAATGTCTGTGAAATCCATCAAATTGTAAATAAATGTATTAATTCGTTCCTAATAAATTCCTTCCTTTTAAATGTATTTCTTTTTATTAATTGTTTTAATGAGACCAGCTGCCTATCACTATTTTACTTCAATTTAACAAAAACATATAAAATAAATTACCAAAAAATAATTCCAATTACAAAAAGCGAATTGAAAAAAAAAAGAGAGAAAAAAAATGAATACTTGAGTACCCTTAAATGCCATATCAACTTACCTTCTGGGTTTTCGGCATCTCTTAGTGAACATTGACAATCTCTAAATGATCGACTTGCTGAAAAGGATAATCTTTTAGATTACTTATAAAAATCAATTGAAAATAATTTATATAAATGAAAATATATCTTATTTACAGTAATATAGCCATTAGTTTTGATAAATTGATCTCAAAGAATTAATTTATATTTGTTAGAAACGGATATATATATATATATATATATATATATATATATATATATATATATATATATATATATATATATATATATAGAGAGAAAATTGTTTTTTGGCTGGGTGTTCTATTTG
>CAODLS011409451.1:0-11851 GCA_948243855.1 Flueggea neowawraea | reverse complement strand
AAATTAACACAATAATAAGTGAAAATAATAAATAGAATAACCATTATTTATTAAACCAATATGTAATCCAATCAATCTATCTCAATATTAATATACATACATTAACATTGGACAATATTAATACACAAATAATACTTATATCCCCAAAAAATAATACTACACAAATATAGTATTAAATTTATGTTTTTCAATTGGATACACGATGAATGTTTTTCAAAGTGTTAAAATAGAATTCATAAGTAGCCGTGCCAACTTATCAAAAATTCTATAAATCATACGACCTTAAAGTGGATCTCCCACTTCTTACAATCTCTCTTTGTGATCATGGTGATCTTGGATATACTAATTTCAAAACGTTCTTAACTCACTAGAATCTCTAAGTGTCTTTTCTCAATACTTAGAAAATCATGTTTTCATGAAATTCTAATATAGACCAATAGTTTAACCAATACCGATAATGAGTATATTAATTTTTTATGAAGTAAGTAAATTTTCATCATCATTGTACATTTAATGCACAATCAAATCTTTTTTACGACCACCATTGTTCCAAAATACTCTCTTTTGGGAGTCATGCAAATTATTTCTTAATTTACACTATATTCAATGCAACGTGGTTTTACCTCCTTCATATATTTGTAATAAATTACAAATAAAATGGATATATATGTACTAGCGTATTTCTCAAATAATTAAAATCTAATTTCAATTATCTAAATGAGAACCACATTTGCACGTTTTAAAATTAATTATTTCGAAAACTAATTTTCAAAATAATTCTTGGCAGAAAAATGCAATTTTTCACAATTTTGAGCATTATTTATATACCAATAAAATAAGAAAAAATAGTTCAAGAACTCAAAAAATTATAAAAAATATACCAAAAATTTCAGAAAAAATATAAATAATTATTCTGTAGAAAATTTAATAAATTTTGGCTGTCAGGACACTTGTCACACTCAAACACGAGTTGGAGAAATACTACACGTGTTACCACGCGCCTTCAAATGTTGTCATGCTTCACCCACGCGCCGCCACGCGCGGCGTACGACCCAAGCCACGTGTTGTATCCAGGTGACGCCATGTGTCACATACAGGTATCGCCACGTGTTGGAGTAACATGCTGCCACATTTTGACACCATATACGTCCACGTGTCGATATTGCTGGAGGCCACTTGTCGCGACTGTACAAAGTCACGTGTCGATATATAGTTCGTTCAGGTTTTGCGCAGTGAACTTTGACCGTTTTGACCATATGCCACATGACGAAATGTGATTGGTTTGTGTGTCTTTTTTGGGATCCTTCTTGATCATTCTACGGCTACCATGTGTCGCGATCCAAGTAATCCCTGTGCAACCAATAGAAACATGCCATGTCATCATTTCAAATCAGATTAAAAAATTCATCTGTATTGTCTCACTCAATATTTTTCGATCGGGTTTTTGTCCTTTTGACGACCTTCCCGATGGAATTTGCAACGAAATTTTGGCAGGTAACGTTTTTTAGGTCGCTGATCTCAAATATTTTATCATAATTTTGAAACTCTAACTTTTAGAATTTGACTCTGAATGGACTCGAACCAAAAACGAAGTTCAAGACGGAAAATTGAATACCAAAAAAATTACAGTAGGCATTCTAGATAGAGACCAACAATATTTTCGAAACATATTCGAAAAAATCATGTTGGCTCTGATACTAATGAAGGAATCACATACCGATTAACTAATAAATAATATAATAAATAAGTTCGACTTACTAACCTCGATTCCAGCGGAAGTTAGCAGCAGAGCAAGACCAGTTTTATGTTGGTCTTGCGAGCAAACAACGGTTGAAATGTCAATGGGAACGTCTGACTGTTTCGCAGTCTAAATGTCACACGTGATCTATGTATGACTTGAGACAAGAGGTTGAGACCTCTCTTTCTCCCAATTGAGAGCTCTCTCTCTCTTTGTGTGTGTGTGTTGGTGTGTACCAATGAGATGAAGGAGTAAAACTCCTTATATAAGCCTCAAACGGGCTAACGGGTCTAATGGGCCTAACATGCCCATTTCATCCATAACTCAATTAGACTTGTCAATTGGTCTTGGTTCATCATCTTGGTTCACACATTGACTAATCGAGTTTGTTTTTCCTCAATTAAGTTTTCCAATTGGTTTCGGTCCACGGTATCGGTTTACACCTCGACTGACCGAATTAGGTTCACCTGTTATGGACGGACCACATTTTCTAACAGTTTTCTTTCTTTCCTATTTTGTTTTATTTTCTCAAGTAACATTTGTCAAATTAACTTTGATAAGAACCTCTAAGCTAAGGGATCACGCATAGATTGAATTTGAGAGAGACATTTTAAAACTAACAAAGTGTAAACCAGTATTAATTTGTATGTCAGGCTCTGGTTTAAAATTCATTTTAAGCACTTTTTTTACAGTAAAATTCATTGTAAGCACGTGTAAGAATTAATTATTAGAATACATGACGCCGTACAACGAAAGAGTGTTTTTTAATCAAGCTCAAGAGTGTGATTTCTTAGTTCAAAAGAACTATGAAGTAGCCTTTCTCGTCATATGTGACAAACTCAAGAATTATTTTTATTTTATGATGTCGGATATAACAAAAATTGACAATAATTTTAATAATAATAGATAAAAATTATGACTTTAATTATGAGTTTAATTATTTTTTAAATTCAGAAACTTCTGATTTCAAAAAAAAGTTTAGAAACTTCAAAATTATTATAATAACATTATATATATAAAACATCTTAAGTTTGTACTTGCTTGTCTAATAAAAAAAATGTGTATATTTTTTTAATTTTCAGCTATTTCTTAAAATCCAATAGACTACATAGAGAAAAAGCGTTAACATCAGCCAGTTAACATGTAACGAATAAAACAAAACAAAAGATGAGTTAGACTAATTAAAGTTATATAGGTCTAATATCTTCAAACAATTGACTAGTTTAGCTTCAGCAGCACCCCTATTCACCAAAGGGACAGCAATCTTTATCCATAGCTTTTCTGTGGTGAAAACAACAGAGCATGGGCAGCAATGATGTTAAAAAATATGAATAAAATCCTGAATAATTAACAAAATAGATCTTAATTTATATATTAAATTATTAATGCATTATAGTTTATTAGTATTGTAGTGATTCTAATACTAAAGAGTAAAATGATTAATTTCAGTGAATAAAATTTTTCAATTAAAAATTAAATGTGATCTAAAATAACTAATACGTTTATAAATTAATAGTATTAGAGTCATTTTTAATATTAATTTTAAGAGATAATAATTTAATTAATAATTTTAAAAAATAAAAAACTGATATTTATTTACGTTGTTAACAATTTGACATCCTTAAGAAAACAGAGAGAGAGAGAAAAAGTAAGTGTTAACTGCAAAAAAGAAAAAAGAAAAAGAAAAAACGCAATAATAAGTGTGGCATAGAAGCAAAGTGAGAGAGAGAAATCACTGTGCCACTAAGTGGCTGACTTGTGGGTGGGCCCAAGTCTCCACTTCAACGACGCCAAACCCCTCAAAAGCATTGCCACGTCAGCACAAAATTGGTTTACGCAAATATTTTATGGGAGAGACAAGAGTGGGGCCCAAAAGGAGGGGAATTTTACTCCTTTCCTAAGAGAAAAGCAATGGTGAAAGGGAGATGGGAACCCTCCAACATCCGCACCCGAAGAAGAAGAATGGACCAAAAACAAAATAATAAAGCTAAGAGGGGACAAAGTGGAAGGATGTTAATCCCATAACCTTCCAAAACTTTATATCAAACATTAATAATATTTACCTATTTGACTTTGTTGTTGCTCACCATACACATTTCGTCCTACTATATGTGTTCAAACATGCTTCATATTTATGTTTTAAGTTCCTTTTTTTCCCTTAGAAAAAGAAGAAGAGAAAATAACTATTAGTAGCTAAATCTGTTGGACATATGATCATACGAGTTCTCTTTCGCTACAAAATATTCAAAGATTATAATTGAACTTACCGTGAGGAAAGTCTGTCGTTAGCACCACACGATGGGCCAAGTAACAGGGACCCAACCAAGTGTGGTCATCGCGTTCGGCCCTCCAATATTCGAACCAAGGTCTTTGAGCTTGGTGAAAACACAAAATACCCCCCTCGGCTACCACCTGCAGTTGTTCATTTTTATAATTTTAATTCACTACTTTATTTCCTCTTTGTACTCTTCTTTATCGTATTTCATTACTGAAATTATTGTGCATTCAACATATTGCATATTTAACAATGTCTAATATATATTTTTATTAGATCACTTTTTGATAGCTGACTAATTTGAATTCAAGTAAAATGGAATCCTTGTGGGAGGCATAACTCTTCTTGTCTATTTGTTGAGTTCTTCATGCCCAAAATTTGAATTTAATATGTCTAATTAAATAAGAACGAATTTGTATCACTCCACCATAGTTCTTGGGTGGTACAATCCCTTTAACTATACGCTACTGTCTATCAATCACTTAAATTAAAGTGGATATCAATATATTATTGAATTATAAACGCACTAATGAAGAGCCAAAAACGACCAAAAATAAATAATTCTGGTACTGACTTAACGGTTTAAGCTTTATTAACTAAATTTTACCGATAGATAAATCAATTAATAAGAACTATAACGCCACCAAAAAAATAGGTATAATTTATTTTATATTTAGACAACATGATTCTTGACGAAAACGTCAAATAAATAAATTTTACGACAAAAGAATTGCATTTCCTAGGGGATAAACAATTATTCTTTTTCTCCCTAAACCATGACCCATTCAAGACATATACTCTCTTTATAGTTTATATCCACCTAACTAAATCTCCTTTGCACACATAAAGTTGGTCTCGAGATCTTAAATTCTATGAACTCAAACTTATGATCTTATTGAATTTTTTATATTAATTGATCGTCTTAATTCTTAAGTAAATACAAATTAAAGGTCACACGTCACATGTGTAAACATCAAGAATATACTCACTACCGTCTTTTTCAATGAATCATATCTATAAATGTGTGAGAGACAATAGAGGAGATTTATGTCTGAAGTGATGAACACACCATAATGTCTCGTATATTAAGCATGAGAAAGCTTCACAATATACAAAGTCAATTTCTTTACTTTGATTTGGAGCAATATAAGTATACATTTTCCACATGTTTAAATCTCAGAGGCGTTCTTGGATTTGAAGAGTGTAAAGTCATATTAGTGGAGATTGAAGAAATCTTTTCTTCTTTGAAATTTCTTTCAAAGGGTTTGAATATGAACACCCCATTATCAGATCCAAACAAAGATCTGTTTCAATCATTCTATACTACCCACATATACAGTTTTTGTTTAGTATTATAACATTTGAAAGAAACAAAAATGGGAAATTTGACATTTATTATAAACTTGGCATATCTAAACAACTCAACTTCATTGGTTATTGCTTGGATTTGTGCTATCTATTGTCAGAAAATCAGAAGAGAAAATTATTCAACTTCGTCGTATATCCATCATCCAATACCCTATATATATATATATATACAGTTAGTCAATGTATATATACACATATAAAGGCTTATATGCTTTAAAATTTTGTTGTTGATCATTTGATAGTTTACAATAAATATTTTGTTTTTGGGATTTTTAGTGACATTGTTGATTGATAAATTGGATATCAAAAAGGTTGAAAAATGATTAATATCTTAAATATATTGAATATGTAGTGCCATACTAAATAAATATATACAAACTTATTTTTTTGAAATCAAATATATACAAACCTGAGCAATTGAAAAATTCGGTATTGGATTATTAATACCGTGAAGTTTATCCAAATGATGTTTATTTTTGATAGATTTAGCAGATTGAATAATAAAAAATAGAAAATAATAATAATATATTAAATAAATAATACGCTGAATTGATATAAAAAACAATCATATGTTATTTTTAATATAACTGAGAGAAAAAAAAATTCTGAAATTGCACCAATTCCAATTCATGAGCAAGTAAAAGCTGTGAAGATCATCAAATCAACAACAAATTTGCAAGTGACGCAATATTAATCAATCAATCTGTCTTGATGGAATCTAATCAAGCCAGCAAATTCCAGATAAGAATAAAACCCCACACATCTTCCAAAATGGAGCTAATTTTATTTAATAATTCCCCCACAAACTTAACTTTTTTAATTTTTTATTCAGAAAAAAATATTTTAATTGGTTCCTACTTTTGGCACTAATAATATAATACACAATCATTGAAGCAAAAAGATTTTTTTCAACCTGGTGCACCAAAAATATATTATTTAAAATTGTTTAATAGAGTCTCACCCTTTTGTTGCTTGTGATGCAATATTGCAGCCACTGATTGCTACTTTTTTTTTCTTTTAATTTTTAATTAACGAGACTTTTTTTTTAATTAACAAGACTTTGAAGCTTCAGTCCAAGAAATAACTGCTAATCAAGTCAAATAATTAATTTTTCTTACTTAATAAACATTTTGATGTTTTTTTAATTGTTAGCTTGTAAGAGTTTGTGGTGGGTAGCACGCGAGAGTGCTTTTCCGGTGGAGGTTATGTAGTTTCTTAAAATTTTATTGCATTTTTTACTGTGGAAAAAGAAGGCGGAAGTGATTTTGACGAGATGTTTCTCATTATTTTTTGTTCGGATTTTTGTGTTCATTAGCAAATCTATTAGACCAAGTGGACAACTAGCACAAATGTTAGCTCCATTAATATAGCAATATCAAGAGATGGGTATAGAAGTTGTCTTCAAATGATATTAGTTTAGAGAAAAATATCTTCAATTAACTAATTTTTTGAAATACGATGACCATTCGGATATTGATGGTGATGAATTATTTGGATTCTACAATGTCTTAATAGAAATACACATTTTTTTTTCTTGGCTTCACTAAGAGGCAATACTCTTAAACCCCTACTCTGGTGTCGCTCGAACCCGGAAGTCACGCATACCAGGCTTGTTGGCCAACCACTAGGGCCAGCCATATCGCGGCAATTAAAAATGAGACATTGACGGATACTTAATATAAAAATTTAACTAGTAATTTTGTTTTTAGCATTGTTCAATTTATTCAATTTCTAATAGCAAAAATGAGGCACCGCCTTCATTTGTTTCAATATATGCAAGTTTTTTTTTTTAAGTAAATGTTATATCAAAGGGGCCCCGAAATACCATCTCGCTTAGGTCCTAGTTAATATTTGCATTGTAATTTAAACGTATTGTTTCTACAAGTGTATAATATATGTGGAGGAATAAAAACCGAGCCGACCAGCCGCACCAGAAGTGATATAACAGACAAATCCCATTTTGAGTTTTGATGTTTTGCTTTATATAATTGTTGGTCTGGAATTAAGAAATAGGCTTAGGCCATTATTTTTTTTTTCCAAAAAAAGGGGAGGTGAGAGCAACCGATAAATGACGTATCTCTGCTGGTGTTACCATGCATGTTTAAACCGGAAGATATCATCCCTGCTACGGAATGTTCATGTGAGTCATAGCTGACACTCGGCAACAGACTTGGGTCAATCCACGAGTGTAGTTACCGTAACACCTCACCGAAAACAAGCGGGTTGAGTCTGAACAACCCAGCACTATGCAACACGGGCTCGAGGGACAACCAAAGCTACCCGGATTTACGCCGCTCCCAAAATTCGAACTCGCGCCGCGTACTGAGGTCAGCGTATCTTGTTCTACTCGCTCACCCCGCGAGGGGTTTTAGGCCATTATTCAAAGCTGATGGTCCCTTCATTTTAGCCTTTCAATTTGTCCTTCTTCCACCACAGAATCTCGACACTGCCAGTCTATCCAAACGATTTACAATTTGCAATGACAATCGACTCATTAAATTATGAGATAGCTAGTATTATTAATTATTAATCATATGAGCGAAAGACAAAAGAAAAAATGAAACATGTTTAAAAACAGATTTCTCGGATATTAAGCATTGGTTTTGGTTCATAATTGGTTGTTGCTTAAATACAACAATACAATTTGTAGTTAGAAAAATGTCTTCGAATTCACACTTTCAACTTTAGGGTTTAAGTGCTTTAACTATTCAGCTTTAAAAGGTAGGTTGCCGAGCATCTCAACTTCAAATTTTGTACAAAAAAAGAGTGAAAAGATGGGTATTGCCTTCCGGTGTCCATTATGATGTTTAAGTTAGTTCATAGGGATGATCTCAGAGTTCAAGTGATAGAAATGAGACATTCTTTCAAATTAAACGAAGTGGGGTATTTATAGGCTCTAATGGAGGAGTGAATAAGATCTTGCTAGTTTGGTTTTTGCCAAAATTTTAGGAGTTAACTTTGAATTGCACTTATTGGGCATGACCTATACCACAAAATGGCTCCTCACTCATGTCATAGGGTTTTCCTAAGAGAAGTAGTATCGAAATTCTCTCTTCTTGGTCTAGCCCTCTAGGGATGTTTGCACGATTTTTACGATTTAAGAACCATTAGTTTAAGTTTTCCAAATTGTTTGGTTTGAGTTGCTAAATGAAACTTTTCGTTACATTTTAATCCCTATTGCACCATATAAATTCAAGTTTCAACTAAAAAATCTAGGCAACTCTCATTCAAATTCCTCCAAGATATGTACCTATTTCTTTTGTGTGCTTTTGATGGTTGAAATATTTTTATACATTTTAGATTTAACCTAATGGTTCAAATTCAGTTGTTTAAGCCAATTTTTTTAATGTGTTGACAAAATTTTAGCAATTGGATTAATTTTAAAATATCTAAACAATAACTCTAAAGTTAAAAGCATCTAAAAAAGATAGCTACAAAAGGATAGTAACCAAATCCCTCTCATTCCTTGCAGCCGTTCTCCTATTGTTAAATTTTTACCTCCTCGATTTTTTTTTGCATGTGCGCTATAGCATAAATGCTCACTAACTTCATGCATTCATATATCGACATTGTGTTCTTGTATGATTTGAACTAGGTTTGATATGCATCCATAGACTTCCATGCGTGTTTATAAATACCACGGCGAGGTGAGTCGCAATGACAGGTTGATAAGAAGGTGTTGCAATGTTCGTGCCTTAGACATAAAAATTCACAAGAAGAAATACAAAAAAAATAAATGATGAAGAAAATTTTCCGAGATTAAACAAAAACTGCAATTAAACTAAACAACCATTAAGCTAAACTTAACATTAAATTATATATATACACATTAAAAAAATGGTAATACACCATATACCCCCATAACTATACAAGAAGCATAAATAGCGTACCGACATTGTCGAGCAATTTCTAATGAAGTGTACCGATCTTTCCTTTTTCATCCTTAAATTTTCTTTGCTCAACTTTATTTTGGTACTTATAATCCTCCAATTCTCTAGTTAACTGTTCTAATTCTTTTATTTGATAATTCAAATTTTTCTTCGTCTTAATATTGGTGGATTTTAAGTCTTTGATTTATGTGTGAGTCACCTCCTAGGGGTGGTCCAGCGGTGGGGCAATGTCTCAGGGCAATCATCAACCAGAGTTTGAGACACACCCGTCTCCCCCGGCTGCTTCCGGATATCCCCGCGGCCTTTGGTAGCCGCTGGCCCTTGGCTGGTGTCGTGGTGAGGGCACGCCCGGTTCACGCCGAGTAAGCCAACATTGTCCACGACGGGGAGTAAGTGTCTGCATGGTTACGTCCAACAGGAAGGTATTCACCCTTGGTAGCTCCCAGCTCCCATTTTCATTGAAAAAAAAAAAGATTTATGTGCGAGTCACAGAGTGAGCAAACGACAAGAGAATAAAATGAAGAAGATACAATTATACATACCCAAATAGAATAACTTCAAATGTACCACCAACACAAATAGTTGCTTAAACAAAAATCAGTGTATTAAGACACTTACCTTGGAATGACTTAAATTTATATGCAGTTTCTTACAATCACATTCTGTTGAGTGTATATTTCAAAATGTCCCATTGAGTTTAATAAATTTAGGCAATCGTTCATCATGATAGGCATGTTTTTTCTATATTCACAGCCAATCAGAATAAATAAGAGAATATATAGTGTGCAATTACTATGGTATGAGAATGTACAAAGCTGTAAATAGAATAACAATAGGTAACAAAATCTAGTGGAGGTTTAAATTTTCCGAATATTATACAAAGTAGTTTTATACAGTAAAGCTATTATGCCGAACACTTAAGGCATGTTTAGTTCAGAAAATAGAACATTGTTTTCTCTTTTTTATTCTCTATTTTGTTTCTATTTTTAAATGTTAGAAAACATTTAGATTATGTGTTCATTTGTGAAGACTGGAAAACAATTTATTTGCATAAAACAAAGAAATAACTTATTTGCATTTTTTCCGTAGAAAACATTTGAAACCCCTTGTTTTCCACAACGAACAAGGCTTTGAATACTTTTTGGTTTCTGTTGAATCAGAAGGCTCATACTTGAATTTTGATGATGAACAAACGTAAAAGAAAAAGAACACAAGCCTTGCACATGCAGACGACACTAATGCACGCAACAAATCCGTTGGGCACGCAACTTTCCAAGCAACGCGCACATATTTTGAAAAGAGTTCTAAAGTCTGTAATAATTTTTAAAAATCCAATTCACTCCTCTTTTAAATTGCTATTTTGAAACAATAGTTTCTCTAGAGAATTCTTAGATAATTTTCTGAGACTTTTCTAGACTAAACAGGTTTTAAATTTCTATATGGAATAAATGCATCGTTTCACCTGAATATTCTGAAGTAGAAAAAGTATTCTTGATCCAGTAGAACCTTCACAAGGAAATGATTTGTATTACAAGATGACCTCAGTTCCTGCAATCTTGCGATGCCAAACAATTCAATATAGAAGTCATTAACGATATTCAGTAACATACCAGAAATATATTCATGTCTCAGTATATCTTTCTCTTTCGACAACCATCGTATTGCTGCAATACTTTCCTCTAACTTCTGCTCCAATTCCAAGTACATTTTTTTTTTAAGTCCAATAACAACTCTATGTGTCCTTGCATTTGTTTCATCTTAATTAAGATGCATTTCTGACATTTATGATTTTTATAATTAATCTCTTCCATAAACAAGTTCATCTACCCTCTCGAGTTCCTCTTGATAATAAAGCATCTTCATCTGGTGATAAGGTGGAGGTGTCTGTCTACAATCACCAAAAACATATAAGTTTGTACAAAATTTATCATCTCGAAAAGGACAAAAACAAATGAAATTCCTTATCTTGATACCCAACAGTTTCCAAATCATTCATCGCATATGAAATTTAAACTATCACCATAACGAAAAAGAGAATAACTTACATCGACGCACTGATTAGCAAATATGTAAGCACAAAAAAAAGAGCGAAGAAATAGAGCAAAAATATTATTGTTATATACAGACAAATAAAAAAAACAAAAAAATTATATTTGTCTAAAAACTCTTATCCTTAATACACTTTTATAAGGCTACTCGTAACCCATGGTCCATGAAGCCATTCCATTAAATGCCAGCTCAGTATTTTTATTGTTATTTTATTAAAGTTTCCAGTTCCTAACCTCTCAGTTTTTTCATCCGTAATCCAGTGGCTACTTTAAGAGTCCCGCGAGACTCATACTCAGCTTTCCACTAAACACAATTTTATTTTAATTCTCCAACTTTTATCTACTGCTTCATTTAATACTTTCTACCCCAAATTCATTAAAATAAAAATATTTCATTCAAATAAAAATAATTCGTTAAAATAAAATATTACATTAAAATAAAAATAATTCATAAAATTTTAAAATTAAATTAAAATAAAAAATTACATTAAAATTAAAATATTACAAATAAAATATTAAATATTACATTAAA
>CAODLS011409412.1:0-12776 GCA_948243855.1 Flueggea neowawraea | reverse complement strand
TATATATATATATATAAAGAAGGGAAACGAGAATGGACATAATACATTTAACTTCATTTCCTCATACATGAATTAAAATATGTTCAACCCCAAAATTGAGTGGAATGGAGAGGGATAAAGTTATACTTGTATTTTTTTTTTGTCTACTCTTCATTCATCTCCTCTAAAGATATGTTCCCTACTCATATTCTTTTATTTACTGTGCGATAGAAGATTAAATTATTTCTACTTATAAAAAAATAAACTATTTCTCCTTCTCATATTGTTCCTTATCATTTTTCATCCCCTTAAAACTCCTCTATTTCACTCTACTCATCTTTGTTTCATTTTACCCACCTATATATAGCCTTAAATGTTGTTTAATATTTTATAATTAACTTGTAAACAAAGCTTGGAAAAGATGCTGCACATTGTTCTAGTGCTTAATGCATAAATCGAGTCCATGTATTTGCACTGTGTAAAGATAGTCATCAATCTATTTTCCACTTTGAACTAATGAATTCCCTTGACCAACTAAAAGAGATGCATTATGTGGGTTAAGCTTTAATCACCTTTTAAGTACATTACTAAGCAAAATTTTCATGATAACAACCAACATGACACGATATGTGGGCCTCTGAACTTAAATACTAAGTGATCTTACCATGCAGAGATATGACTACTACATTTGGGAAATATTCCATTGATTTTTCTTCTGAGATTCAAAAGAAAAAATATCAAAAAACGGTTAATGAACTTAATAAAAAACCAAGAAGAAATTGATGCTTTATTGCAGGTACATGCATCAATAATCAAGTAAGTTACAAAGCAAAACGAAACTTGCATATTTTGGGGCTAACTTCACCGTAGAGTTATGATAACTTCACAAAGGTAAGAATGATGTTTTAATTAGCACCACCATTTTTAAGCTTCAATTGTCCTTAATTTTCAAAGTTCTTTGATATATACTCCAGTTAAATCAAAGGAAAAAGAATTTGAAAATTAAACAAAAAGAGAGAAAACTTGAATAATTCACAAAACACAATTGCAGAAATATATACATATATGCATTGCATGGAAGGATCAAAAAAAGATCAAAAGGAAAGAAACTGTCTCACTTCACACATTGTTTCCAAAACAATCACACGAAAAGTCAATATCTTCATCATTAAATTCTCTTCTTAATCCACAATCTTTCTTCTTTAACCAAATCTATAACAACATAACTTCCAGATCACATAATTTATTTATTCATTCCAAGTGTGAAGCTAGTTCTTCCCATCTGTTTTATTGTTGTGGTGTTGTTCAATCATCAAAACCACACACGTTCTCTTTTCATTTACTTCCTTCTTCCTTCACACATAAGAAAGGAAGCAAAACAGAAAGAAACGGGATAATACTTAGCCAAAAAATCAACCCTAAAAGCTATAACAATAAACAAATACAAAAACAAGAAAATCACAACTCAATACAATACAGTACACAAACTAACACAAGGGTTTTTTATTTTTTTGAAAAAGAAACATTTCTTAAGTTCCATTTGAGGGTGAAGAGCAATCACACACTACCTCAGTCTCCACTTCTCTTTTGTGAAAGTTTCTGTGGCAACCACAAGCAGCACAAGTGAGTGCAGCAATTGATCCTTCCTCTCCATTGCTAGCCATGAACTCTCTGCACCCATCAACTGCATATCCTCCAACATTAGCAGCATGGTTCTTTTGACACTCTCCATATCTAACACTCCTCACTGTGTAAGATGAGTTTGTCGAGTTTCTTGATGGTTCCTCTCTTCTCACAACCACTTGTCTCTTCCTCATGGTTTTTTGAAACTACCCAATTCCTCTAGCACTTCAAATCCTAAAAAAAAGAGAAACAATTTAAGTTAAAGCTCTCAAAACTTGTTTAATAACTTGCGGAATTTGAAGAAGATGGCATAAACTAAGAAGAATTAGAGAAGCAAGCTTGTTTATGAAGCCCTAACCCTAGAGGGTCTACTTATAGCATGTAGATCTGTCCCATTTATTTGGTTCAAATTATTTCATAATAAAAAGATGAAATTATAAGGAACTCACTATTACCTTTTTCACTTCGTTATGGTAATTATATGATTCTCTACCAGGAAACCCTAGAATAGTAGTTGTGAAATGATCATCGACCTGCCTTAAACAATCATTTAATTAGTACTTAATTAAACAATATAAAACAAGTATTTACATACACAAAATTATTGTCTTGTGAATAAGGTAAACCCTAAAAATGACAAGAAAACTTTAGTTTTCAATTTAATATTTGATTGGTTTGAAATAGAAGGACCAGCTAAGCTCTTTTAAACGCAATATGCAATTGTGGGCCCCTAAAACTGCTGCTGATGCCAAAAAGCAGTTTGTGGGGTGCATTGATACGATGCCAACAACATTTGTCTCTCTTCGACCTAATAACATGACCACTGTGTTGAGTAGACCTAGCCAAACTTGTGTGCAAAAGTTTTCAATTTCTTTTTTTCCTTGCTTTTATAAAAGAATAACACTGCGTTTTTTGCTAAGCCTGCATGATCTTGGTAAGATATTCAACCGTCCACCAATTTATACACAATAGCTTTTTTCCGAATTTGGTTGTTGTAGTTTGTTGATTTCTTTATTGCATAAATTGACATGTATTTGATACATGCATGATGTCTATTCATGCGCTTGAAAACAATATAGCTTTTAAGTAATTTCATTCATAGAAGGGTTTATTTAACACGATCTTATCAATCTTGTTAGAAAAAAACGGTACACTCATGACGGGTCGATTGGTTTGAACTCAGTGCGGTCAAGACTTGGTTGTCTTACTCATGAGCTCAAGTCAATTAAGTCAAGCCTTGAGTAAGTGACAAAGTTGGGTTCTACATAATTGTGTAGGGAAGCCCACAATCCTAATTAAGGTTGAAGCCTCTAAGAACGTCTTCTCTTTGTACAAAGAGAATAAGATGTCGTCGTCCTTAAAAGAAGAGAGAGTTTTGTTCTCCTTCACCCTTTCGTAATTCCTGCACCCGTAAAAATCTTCATGTGACACATAGAAGGCGAAATTAATTAATGTTATTACCGTCATTAATCAACGAAAATGGTTTGCATATGAGGCTAGCATACAATTAGATTTGCTTTCATTTTCTTATGTTTTATGTTGTGTGAATCGAAGTTAGTATCTCGAACCACTTGTTGGTTTTCTATCCGCTCGGTTAGTGATTTTTCGCATATGATACCGACATTGATATCAAAGAATTAGGCTAGTATTTATTGATTTCATTCATAAATACATGCTAGCCTAATGCTCTATGTTCCATAATGAATTTGTTTCATATTTGTATTTTGAGTCATTTTTTATTTGGCTCGACTTTTGATTCATTCTTAACAGAGAGACATGTGGCTATATAAAAAGTTAGAATTTCATCATTTCAAACCCACCAGTGAGTTTGGAAGACCTGAAAACGTCGAATGACCCAAGAAGATTGTCGAAAACATGCCAGAAGGCGGCACGTGGTGTGCAGGCACCGACCATGTGCTTTTGTCACGAGCATGTGATGATGTCGTGCGTACAGGTGTATTCTGACGTCAAGAGCTGACATGGTGTCTTTTAATTTGTTAGTGGCATGATGTGGCCCAATAAGAAAATTCTATTTGGACAAGCGTTGTTGATTGGACGAATGACACGTGTGCCATATGGGCACATGCTGTCCAATGACAATATGACTCATGGAATGCGTAGCCATGTGGTGTCCTAGTCAACAACACGTATCAGGTACTCACTATGTGTCGACTCAGCTGACGTGGTCCAATATATGTGTGCCACGTGGGTGGTGCTAACTTGGTGCCACATTAGCACATGTTGATCCAACCAAAAGTGACACATACAACCACCTTAGTGCCACGTGGCGGTGCCAACTTGGTCAGTTTTGTCGTGTCAATAACACGTGGACCTATCATGTATTGGCATATAGCATGTGTTGATACGTGGTCTCAACATCGGAGGCAGAGGCGCATCCTTGCACGTAGAGCACGTGGCCCCCTTTTGAACCCGTAATCTTGCCAAATAACATAACTATTTAATAAGAATTGTTTGAAATAATCATTTTTGTACTCTTTTTGTAAGTATTTGTTGGTGTTGTACTCGTTGTGTACTCGTTTTATTCTCATTTTACCCATAATTTTACCGGGAATAAAGAAAAAATTAAATATTTTTTAAAATTTTGTTTTGACTTGTACTCATTTGTTGGTTTTTCTCGTTTTGCTCTCATTTTGTTGTTGTACTCAGTTTGTACTCATGTTGTTCTCGGTTTGTACTAATTTTCACTAGTCAAAGAGCGTAGTCAACACATGGTCAAAATGAGGCATTTTTTAAAACTTTATTCTGTGTTTCCATTTTTAATAAATTTTTGACATGTGTGTTGGATTTGTGTATTTTAGTTTTTTGTTTTATTGTATATTTGTGTGCTTGTCCCTTTATAGTTTCATGAATCTCAATTTTTTTTATATATATTTCCAATACTTTAAGGAAATATAAAATCTAATGGTATAAATTTAAAATACTATTTATGGAGCATACAAATTTTCTAAAATGTTTTATATTTTAGGATTTGACTATAATCAATAGTTTTAACAATTTAAAGAAGTTAAAAAAATCTAATTTTAACTAATCTCTTTTTTTTTCTGATGCCAAATTTTTATTTTAATGCAAGCTGAAAAGTTAAATAATATTAGAATTCATTTATGTAAGCAAATTATAATGACCGTTCTAAAAGTTTATTTATGTAAATAAATATGATTTCTATAAAAAAAAAGATCTTTTATTTTTTGCAAATTTTTTGAAATTATTTCTATAGTTCGTAAACATTTCACCTTGAATTACTTATCAAATTAAAAAATATAAGGAAAATTACCTTTTTGGAAAATTTTATAACAAATAAATTATGCCAAATTTGATAAAAATGTTAAGCATTTAGGCCAAAGCTAATATATAGAAATGTTAGAGTTTATGATGTTATATCTTATGATTTTTTTTCTTTTAATGATGACATGGATATCACGTCATCAAGGAATGCAAACTGTGTACACTTTGTTAGGGCATGATTATTGGGGGCACAATAGGGGAGTTATTAAGCCCTCAAGACTCTTTCATGCGTCTAGACTATCCTAGTGTTAAACGATCACGTTTTCAATATTTGAGGGGTAATAATGGTGATTTTTACAAGTTCAAGGAGATTTGTACCGAGTCACGAAGTTTAAGGGGTAAATTGCAAGATCAATACAAGCTCTTGGGTTCTCATTTATTAGGCTTATTATATCAATTTCAAAAACATAGTATTGATTATGAGAGCATATAATCAGTTTATTATTTAGTCAATTCTTAGATTAGTCCATTTTCATCATACATGTCCAACACAACAAAAACAATAGTAGTTTTGAGACACAGCCTATGTGTCTGAATCTGTTATTCACTCACCTGGACGCCGAGCAAATAATCCAGATCACGGCCCATCAGTGAATGACCGGTCTCCTCGGAAACCAAGCAAAACTGGAATAGAAATATCAAAAACAAAATTAAATATGGTACTGTGGCAGTATCGAAATCCATGATAATGCAAATGTAAACTCAAACGCTCGAATGAAGTCTAAAACCCTTTTCGGACCAAAACGTAATATAATAAATCAAAAATTATCCATCAGTGAAAAATTATACTTTAGTCCCGTAATTTTGGAAAATTATCAACTAGTCCACAAAATATTCCAAATTTCCTAAATTAATCTAAATACTCCAAAATTATAATTAAGACCTTAAATTATCCAAAATATTCAAATCAATACTCAAACATGTATAAAATTATATTTTAACCCCTAAATGCAAAATTACACAATTGGACCTCCAAATGGCAAATTACAAATATAGTCCCTATTTCCGTTTCACTCTATTCCAACCATTCCAGAGCATACCATTCACTTCCTAACACTTTCTAGAACAGAAATCAATCATTTATTAGCATCAAACAACACAAAATCCTTTTTTTTTCTTCAAACCCGTCACAAACCCTACATCCATACAAAACTCCATCAAATATCCATAATACTCTTGTTTTCTTGTAAAATCTTGCCCTAGCAAGATAGATATATCAAAAGCCCACTCAAATTCATCCAAAAACCCTCAAAAATTTGGACATTAATCACCCAATCAAACCCATTTCACATTCTTTCAAGAACAACCCAAAACCCATACAAAATAATGATGGATTTACAAGAAAAACCAAGTGGGGAAGTGAATCTTACCTCAAGAATGCAAGGAGAATGAATGGAGGCAATGGGAAATGAATTTCAGACTGTTTTTAAGTGAAGAAATGTGAGAGAAGTGAAGAAATACAAAGAGAATTAGGGTTATAGGGTTTTATAAGCATAGAAGGTGAAAACATAACGTTTCGTGACCTAACAGGCGTTTCAGAAGCTGAAATTTCATGAAACGACTTCCCCCACTTAAACCAAACGAATTTCATCGATACCCAAAGACTCCAAAGACTCTAAAACATCAATAAACATACAAAGATCATTAATCAAAGGTCCAATTATTCCAAAGGTCAAATCGAACTAGTTCGAAAAACTACACGAATTCTAACTGAAACAGGCGGATATTACAAAGTCACTACAATGGCTAGCACTTTACCCCTCAATGGGCCGGCCCGGTGCGAGCGAGGATTAATCTAGACGTGATACGGGCTTAAAGGTACCTCTCATAGTTGGGGCTCACACAAGACACCTCGTGAGGAATAAAAAAAAGTGGAACGACGTTATTTGTTTTATATAATCTATATAAAGTAATTTGTACTTATTCAATTGTATGAAAAGCAATATTAGTTAACGTATTCAATTAACAGTACAAAAATCCAACCTCTTGTAACTACCACAGTGGAATAACCACAAACACACAGGATAGCATGTATACAAACCATTGCAACTCGCAAACACCCCAGAAATCGCAAGATTGGAGATGCAAGTTTATTCTAGATGCCTCTCGAAAATCTCAACATTAGCAAGAATTGGTAGGATGAAGAAAATCTCGTATTTTTCTTTATAGGATCTGGTTGCACATTATTCTTTTTAGAATGACGTGTCTTTTATGTGGTCACTTTACTTCATAGTCTATTGTCAATTGTTATAAACTAGCTTAGTTACTTATTTGTTGAGGGTGAGTATTTAAATATCCTAATCAAATTATACGAAACTTGCTTTTACTAATTCAATTAGGACATAAAATTCTAATTAAAGTAAACAAAATATTAGATACTCATATATTAATCAAATTGGGACCCATGATTCATCATTGATGTACCCCAATTTCCTACATAATAAATTAAATAAGAGTTTTTTAAATTTTTAACAAATTAACATATACTCTAAATTACTAAATGTATGTTATTTTATGTTGAAAATAAAAAAATCAAAACAAAAAATATTTCTACAAATATACAAGTTAAATATGTTGCATCAAACCTTACACGAAAATTTGTGAATTTTAAGGTTGTAAACTTGTAACATCATGTTGTCAAAAAAAAATCAGCAAATGCAACCCAGCTCACTTGTGGATGTCCTCATGGCTCTGTTCATCACCGAAATTGTTTTGGATTACTTGGTGTCCTTTTTGCTTGGTTTCATAGGATATCTCTGTCAGTTTAATAGTAAAAGCACCAGATTTGCCATACAGTTCAGATAAATCGAAGCCCTTTTATTGTAACTCACTTTTCTTTTCGAAATCTTTATTGTAACTCACTTTAAGAAAAAAACTAAAGGGTGGACCATTCCTTCATTAGCAATTTGATTATGTTGTTGTTAATTATATTTACATTTTTATTTCTCAAAGGGTGAGCAATACAATTCAGATAACGGAATTAGTTGCCAGAGAACAAAACGATTAATTTCCAAACAATAAAAATTGGCTTAATCACAAGTGAATTCGCCCAAATATTTTTTTCTTTCTCTAATTGTCTCTTCTCGTTTCTCCGACCACATCTTGTATTTTAGCTGCATTTTCTACTACCACCTCTAGCGTCTCATTTTCATCATTCATGTTACCTTTTATATATCAGTGGGGTTGCTATTCGACTGTTATTATAGAAATTTATTTTTACTATTATTTATTAGTGATTTTTTTTTATTCCATTGTTGAAAATTCGTATCCATCATATTGTTGGTTATTTGTTTCTATCTTCTCACAGTGTACTCATATGTTTTGTTATGACTCGGTTTACCCATGCACTATTGAGTTTCATCAAATGTTCATAAAAAGAACAACAATTGTTTGTTATACTGCTTCATTCTTGTAGTCGTAATAATTCTATATCAACAATATGTCATTTATAATTTATTTTCAGACATTGATAATCTACAAATCAATTTGCTTTTAGTTAAGATATTAGATTTTATCTTAGTTTTATTTGTTTCTCAGCTTAAAACACAAAATAAATGCATTTTCCATATCCAAGCGGTATCAATTTTCAATATGTTGAGACTGTTGTGGAAGTGCATTAAGGAGGCCGCTGTAATATCTTGTATTTTTTGGATTTATTTTTATTGATAATTTTCCATGGATTTATTTTGATAAATTTTTCCAATAAATTTTTTATAATTTTTGGTAAATTTTCCTATTAATTTGGAAAATAACAAAAATATTTTTATTTGTGTTAAAAATTAGATTTTTGTGTTTTAAATATTAATTGGGTGATTAATGAATTTTTGAAGTGATTATAGTTTATTTAAAAAAATGTGATTATAGTTGATTAATTACGTGAAAATTTATTAAAAATAAAAAATAAAATCAGATTATAATGAAGGATGAACGACTGGTCATTTGAGAATTTTTAGCAAGCTACATGTCGTATAGACCTGTCGTCCGCGTCTTTGTCTGTTGTTCGCGTGAATCCTCCTTCTTATATGCGAACGACGTGCCTTTTTTTCGATTGGCGTTTGTCATTTATGTCCTCCGAGTGTCGTCCGTGACCACTGTCCTGTGCACATCTTTGACATGATGCCATTTCTTCTGTTTGCTTTCAAATCCACAGCCCATCACCGCCCTTTTTTGCCACCTTTTGCTGCTACTTAAGCATGCTTGCACCGCCATTTATGTTCTCCCTCTCTCCTCATTTTCTTCACTCTCTCTCTCTCTCTCTCTCTCTCTCAATCTCCATGGTTTTTCTCTTCAAGTCAGGTAAGTTTTAAACCAAGTTTGTTCCTTGATTCATTTTCTGTTTGCTTCATATCTGTTGGTAAAGATTGAACTTTGGTTTGGCATGAATTTTGGTTGTTTGGTTAGATTTTAATGCATTTAGAATAGTAAAATAGGACAGATTGAAGGTGATAATTGGGTGGAGTTTTTTTCTAAACATTGAGGATTAAAAACTGAGATTGTTGGGGCTGTTTTGATGGGCTGGATAGTTCTGGGGTTGGTTGAGGATGACAACATAAAATTTCGAAGTTTTTTGAGGAAGAAGGTTGAGGTTTGGTTTGATGAAAATGGGAAGAAATTGTGTTGTACTTAGTTGAGACCATTTGATGTTGTTTGTTAACAAAAAGGACCAAAAATGAATTTTTGAGATTCTGGACAGTTTTGTTTTGAGGGATTAGACGTTATATTTTTCATTGGCCAAATTGTAATTTTTAGGAAGTTTTAAATAAATTTGTAATTTTTGAGAATTGAGGGTTAAATTTATAATTTTACAAAATTGGAGGACTTATTCATAAATTTAAATTACTTGGAGGACTAAATTATAAATTCTGAAAAGTTTGGGGACCAACTTATAATTTTTTGAGGTTTAGGGACTAAATGGTAATATTACATAAGTCGGGGACTACACTATAATTTTACGTAGATTTCGATTTTCGATACGAGAGCTATAGATCTTCGACCGAAATAGATTTTTTGTCATCAAGTGAGTGCTTGCATTTACATTTGCATATCATGCATTTGGTACCGCCACAGTACCATTAATTTGTTGTGATATTAAATACGTCTGAATATGTTTCAGCTACTTGTTTTTACCGGCACGATCAGTCACCCACTAGTGGTGTTTGATTGGATTCATAATTTCGAATACCAAGTGAGTGAAATGACATCTTCAAACTCATAGGTTGTGTCTTTTGAAATTATATATTTTTGCTATGTTCGGCTTTATTCTGGAATTTAGAATAATTATTGGTTTGGTTAATTAATAATTTAGATTATGTGATTATTAATTTACTTATTTTATTTCTGGCATTTAACATTGGTATTTAATATTTATAATTAATATTCAATATTGAAAGTTTAATATTTATATATGGTATATAAATATTTTCTACAAAAATAAATATGTTTCTGATATCGAATATTTATATAAAGTATATAAATATTTTTGGTAAAATAATATATGCTTGCATGTGCATTTGCTACCTACATATGGAATATATATGTATAAATACTTTGATATGGGGTACCTGTACCACGTAGGGTAAAACGTAGTCTTTGGTATATCAATGCGCAGTCAAGCTAGTTACCAGGGTTATTGGTAACCGTGTGTCCAACCAGACTCATGTACTCCGTTTCTGGTTAAGTTTAAATTAGTGGCAGAGTCCACTTTTATTATACATTATTCTGTCTGTTTTTTATCCCATATCCGTTTGATACACAATATACGGTATATATATTATGAATGTTTATGACTGCTGTTTGCTTTGCGTGTGAACGTTTTGAGAAAGGATTTTTGAACTATTATTCGGTATTAGCTTGTATAAGTACATATACTTGTATTTGTATTCGATATTTTTGAAATATTTTCAAAATAGTTTTTGTGAGGCCTTGAGCCGATCTGGAGTGTTGTTTCCTTATTAAGGATTCTTACCCCTTACCCCTTTTTCTCTATTTCTTGTCTATTCTCTTTTATCTCATATTCACAGGTTTTCATTTTGGCATGCGACAACCATTCGGCACTTGTTACCTAGTGAGACGTTCTTTTTGACAGTGAGTGCCCTTTTGATTCATGCTCTTTTTGTTTTTTGTTAGAGCTCTACACCAAGTTGTTGTTGGGTTGCCAGGCTATGTTTGTCTTTTGGCTTCATACATTACTGATATTTATGATTCTGTTTTGTATAACTTATTATCTATACATTTCTGTATAAAATATTTTATACTTTATATCTGACTTAATAATTAATTTATTTGAATAATTGTGGTAGAATGTATGTGTCACGACCCGAGTCAGGCCGGTGACCGATGTACAAGGTGAATTGTATATGGAAGCCCAGTCAATGCTAGTTACTAGGGTTATTGGTAACCGTGTGTCCAACCAGACTCATGTACTTCGTTTATGATTAAGTTTAAATTAGTGGCAGAGTCCACTTTTGTTATACATTATTCTATCTATTTCCGATCCCATATCCGTTTGATACACAATATACGGTATATATATTATGAATGTTTATGCCTGCTGTTTGCTTTACGTGTGAACGTTTTGAGAAAATATTTTTGAACTATTATTCGGTATTAGAGTGTATAAGTACATATACTTGTATCTGTATTGGATATTTTTGAAATATTTTCAAAATAGTTTTTGTGAGGCATGGAGCCGATCTAGAGTGTCATTTTCTCATTAAGGATTCTTACCCCTTTTTTTCTCTATTTCTCGTCTATTCTCCTTTATCTCATATTCACAGGTTTTCATTTTGGCATGCGGCAACCATTTGGCACTTGTTACCTAGTGAGGCATTCTGCTTGATAGTGAGTGCCCTTTTGATTCAGGCTCTTTTTGTTTTTGGTTAGAGCTCTACACCAAGTCGTTGTTGGGTTGTCAGGCTATGATTGTCTTTTGGTTGTCAGGCTATGTTTTTCTTTTGGTTTCATACATTACTGATATTTATGATTTTGTTTTGTATAACTTATTATATATACATTTCGATATAAAATGTTTTATACTTTATATCTGACTTAATAATTAATTTATTTGAATAATTGTGGTAGAATGTATGTGTCACGATCTGAGTCAGGCCGGTGACCGATATACAAGGTGAACTGTCTGTGGAAGCCCAGTTCATCTCGTACAAGCCTCGGAGATACATATATTCTACCCAAACATTCATTTATCAAAACATTTATTTGTAAAATATGATATAAGAAAATAGTGATAAAATAATACGATCAAATAAATATAAAACCGTTATCATAAAATTAGTATCCAAAATACAAAATACAGCCCAGTATCCCCATAGAAACCCGGTATGAAACTCTAACAACAAAATACAAAAGTAGAGCCCGAACAAGGGCACTCACTTAGTAAAGAATTCCTTACTAGTGACGGGGTGCTAAACAGATGCTAAGCGTCAAATATATCTGTCAGACATGCAAAGAAGATAGACATAAATAAAATGGGGGTCAGGGCCCAGTGAGGAAATAGCACTCCAGATTGCCTCATACGTGCCTCACAAAGACTGTTTTGAAAACCATTCAAAAGATACCGCACACGTATATACCGATATATCATATATACACACTATGTATGTAATAGTTTTCAGAAAATGTTTTACCAAAATGTTTGCATACAGAGTAGACAACATGCATTCAGACAGTATCAGAGTGTACATAATAGTATTGTGGACTCAGCCACTAGACAAAACAGAGCATGTATATGGGCGGATACATGGCTACCACTTTACCCCGGCAACTAGGGTCTTCACAGAACATTAATATATCAAAGATTACGTATCCCGTAACTAGGTATCCCAGATCAGGATATATTATATACAATAAGATAA
>CAODLS011409264.1:0-10115 GCA_948243855.1 Flueggea neowawraea | reverse complement strand
TTGTCACAAATTATTATAAGTTCAGATTTACCTTTGGCCTATGCTTGCTTTGTTGAATAGAAATGGATGACCAGTTATGGAAGAAATTTTTTGGACCGTAAATGAGACTTAGAAGAGTTTGCAGTGTAGAAAACTTTCAGACCATCAATATAATGTTGCTAACATCAGTTTTGCATATGTAAGGGAAACAAAAGAAAGGTGTACGTGTCTAGTTTCTCTTCATCCATATCCATGTGTCAAAATAAAAGGGTGCATGTTACGTATTTTTTTTTCCCTTCACATTGTTCTCATTTTAGCCTACCTATTTTGAATCTTTCTTTTTAATCCTCAACTTTATTTTATTCGTACATTTAATTCGAGTCTTTTTATTTAGCTTCCGATCCTACTCAAGACAAGTATAAAATAGCATTTTAAAACCAACTATAATTCTAATTTTATGCTTCCTTGTCATCATCCGTCACAACTACACTATTATCCTTAATAATTATATCATAGGTAACTTCCTATCTATTCCTTTGTATATCAAATTCTAATAATAATTAACTAATAGTAATTTATGAAAATACATATACAATAGATGTACGAATATGCATGTCTTATGAATGTTTTATATTAAATATGCATATGAATATGCAACCAGATCAAGGATGTGACAAATTCTGCCATGAATGGGCTAAGAGTTGTGATCAGCATATGTATGTTGAACCAAACTGAGGCCCGACTCTGCTGCATATGATATTCGGAGGTCAGCTCTCACTACCAAATATACTGGTTTAGTCCTTTGCCAACTATAAGAGGTAACAAGTCAATAATATATCAGTTTAACTAATAAATAGTATAATTAATATGTTCGACTTATTATCCTCGATTTTAGCAGAAGATATCAGAAAACCAACAGCGAAACATGACAGGATCCGATGTTGGTCTCGCGAGCAAACTACAGTCGTGAAGTCGACAGGAATGCTCGGTTCTTTCACAGTCTAGATACCTCACTCGATATGTGTAGGATATCTGGTGGGGGAGAAGAAGAATGCTTTCTTCTTCTTCTTCTTCTTCTTCTTCTTGATGAAGAAGAGAGAGAGAGAGAACATTCATGTTGGAGGGAGAAAGAAAGAAATGAAAATCTGTCTCATTTCTTCTTCGTCTCTCTCACTTATATATAAATGAGCTTGGGCCTAATCTCATTCCAAACTCGATTGTGTTTACCAATTGGTCTCATTCAACAATCTCAGTTCACACATTGACTGACCGAGTTTGGTTTACCCATCATGGGCAAATCATTTTTTTCAACATCTCCCACTCGCACATGATAGAACCTTAACTAGTCATGGATCATGATGGAACTAATACCAATCATGATGAAGATCTTGTGTCATACAGGCAAATAGACCGCGACACCAGTATACCATGAGAGTGTAATTGCTATACACATATTAGGGATATATAACAACTCTTAACTCAATCCTTCTACAAAGAGTCTTTTTAGAAGCAACTCCATTATGCCAAAGTGTATGCAACAACAACATAGACAACTGAAACATATGCCTTCCCTTAGTTCATAACCACACAATTGCTGCTTTCGAACTTCTCAATCTCACAGAATTTTTACTCATAATTCACACATCATGTGACAAACTACATGAGAACCGGATTAGCAAACTTATGGGACTAGTGCAAATGCGTCTAGAAACGAACTTCCCCTCTTACATCAGACAATCCATATAGCCAAGTTTACTTGCTCTGCATGTCACGCTTGTTCGAATAAATCTTTACCATTAATGACAAGCTAAAGTATCCAAACTCCACTACATGTTTTTAATGTGTTAAAATCTCTAAAGGTAGCTAGTGTTGAGAACCACATGTTTACGGCAAGGTCTCACACTAGGAAAAGTGAGATCGTTTATCAATCTTTTCTATCCCCATGGTCACATGTACATCACACATGGTATGCATGTTTATACAACACTTTCAACACCACACAGAAGCTTCAGTTACGATGCATTTCGCCATCTAACCTTAATTTGTGGTTAACAGGATTACTTTTGGCTTTAAGACAAAATATGCTAAAAGTCTCTCAATTTTAGCATTTGATCATTTAATGATTAACATATGAGTTTATCCTACGGCGTATGTCTCTTTTCATATGACTTTTTCTTGTTCTTTTACAATGAACTCGCGACTGTAAAATGCAAGATGGCTTCTTGATTATGAACACACTCTTTCTCTATGTTCAGAACCAGGCTAATCTTAGTTCTTCTCCTAACAAACTGGGAAAACGAAGGTAAACACCTGTGTGAGTGAGTTACTTCTCTGTTCAACATGTTTTTCACACTCTACATTACAACAAATATTAACTCTCAACATTTGTGCTTGCATATTGCCCACAATAATCTTATTAAAGATCATGTGCTAAGAGATTACATACTTCGTGTGTCATACGGTCTTAAGGAACTTAATTCTTTATGGGCCCTTATTAACGGATCTACAATCACGTCTCTCATGGACTTACATTCCAAGTTCACTTCTCATTGTGAATCTTGTATTAAATTCACTCGTCCTTGTGCAACCAAGTCCTTTGTAAAATGATACTTGATCTCAATTTGCTTAGACTTATAATAGACCTTCTTGATCTTTAGTAATCAGAGTTGACTATCACTAAGAACTGTCGTAGGTTCTTTAGGTGGTTAGTGCTAAGTGGACCATTCCACTGTATAGTCAGCCTTCACATTGCACTGCACCTAACGAAGTTGTGGTCTCAGCTTCTCTTATCACAGACTTATATATGTTCCTCACTATTATGTAAGGTTGATTTTCTGCCAAGTAAGAACACATAACCAGATATGAACTTCCCTATAGTCCACATCATTTTGTAGAGTAGCAATTATGTCTCATTTTATCGCAAGCCCTTACTATAACACAATGTCTTGCAGTGCCTCTAAAGCATCTAAGTATCTCACTCACTCCTCCCCAACATCTTCCTTATGTGTTGGATCAGTATTTTCTACTTGACTTGACTGCATAACAAACTCGAGCCATTGTACATACCTAGGCATAAAACTGTGTAGTCCAAGACACGGTCTTGTAGTCAACACACATACTCTTGATTATAAAAGACATTCATATGACATTTGTGTGAAGAATATTTCTTACATGTTTTTCCTTTCACATAATTCGTGAACATATGCACTTGCTAAGAGGCTTACTCTTAGTCACGGGATAATTATGGGTTATGCATTTCTGCATCTTGAAGCATTCAAGTACTTCGTTGATCCATCTCACTTGAAGAGGGACAACAATCCACTCAAACAATCTTTCGGAGTTTAACTCCAAAGTCAACCTATATTAGTAATCTCAAAGCTGGATCATGACCAATATTTGGAGTCATTCAAATATGTTAGACCATTTTTGGCTACGAGTGTGATGTCCACACAAGGTAAGAATGACAAGATTCAGCTTTAAAAATATATGGTATTATTACAACAGATATGAATGTACCATCCTCACAAAGGCCGCCTAAGGTCTTTCCTTAAATGATGAAACCATTAGGTTAAACCATGTAGGTTTCTTCCCCAAATTCTCTAGTGAGAAAAGGAGTCTCTACATGATGTAGGTCAAGGTATAGACTAGTTCAAATGCCAAAGTCTATTTGATGAAGGTAAATCTCTCAGCAAGGTGGACTTTGTAATCTTGTTGTAAATCTCTTTTTAGAGATTATCAATATCTTACTCGATTTATTGCTCATATATCCACTTATCTCCAATAGGTGTTTGCTCTTTGGGTAGATTAACCCATTCTCAACATGGTTCAATCTCAAATAATCTCAAATGTCACTTATACTTCCATTGCTTTAATCCAATCAATTTACACTAGCATGAGTGAATCTCTAACATACTCGCAGGTTCATCATTGACTTATAGGAATACTAAAAGGATCACAATTGATTCATTTATTTAAAAAAATATCACTGTGATACTTTATCCCTTTTAGGTTAATGCATTTTTAAAATGCTCGCACTGGGTTTAAGCTTCATATAAGAACTCCCACTAGATATGCATTTTTGAAATGCTTCTACTGGGTTTAAGCCCCATTTAGGAACTCCCACTAGATATGCATTTTCAAAATGCTCCCACTGGGTTTAAGCTCCATATAGGACCTCCCACTGGAATCAAGTTTCCTAATCCTACTAGCAAATAGGAATCTTGCTCCCATTTAAGGTAGGATTAGGAACATCCGCCCACGCTTGAGGTAGATGAGATAAAAGTTGAATCGTTTCAAGACCTAGTCGGTGCATCCCTTTTGGAGAAAAAGATAACAATCACTCGGATAAATGGATTGATCTCTTGAGATTTTAAAACCCAATGACTCAGTTGATGTATCCCTTTCGAAGAAAGAGATAACAATCGCACAGATCAATCTCTTAAGATATTAAAACCCAAGATTGTAATCTAATGATTTACATTACTTAATTTTCTTCCTCATCCCTCATCCTCCTCAAGAATTCCCCACTCGAATTGAGTGATCCTGAGGGTTTTAGTTCCTAAGTCTTAAATAAAGTGAAATCTTTCCCACTGTATCCCAGTTAAGAAATATATTCCTTAGGAATGTGACTTCTTATAACTCATTTCTATGCTAATTTATTATCCCACCATGAATATGTCATTTTGACATAGCAGGGTATCTAACACCTCACGCCTCTTAGTCTGTTCAACCAAGTTATTATGGACATTTGATGTATGATAAATTTAAATGTTTATTCAAGGATTAATTGATGGCATTTTAGCTTTAAGTAAACCTAATCGTCCACGAATTTATATGATTTTCATCCTTTATGTAGAGTGAATATAAATGCATGGAATGAGGATTAAAAGTGATGGAAAAGAGGCATGAAGGACTAAGGTATAGGTTAATGGCATTTTTGTAAGAGATTATCAAAGGGTTTAAGGTCACAATAGGGCTATAAATACCCCTCCTATTTATTCTATAAGGAACATTATCTACACCTCACAACTCTATTTTAGTCTTTCAATTTTTAGATAGCTTAGTCAGGGTTTGAAGAAAAAAGGAAGAGCTTGAAGGTTTTGGGCATTCTTTCTCAAACTGACATTGAAGAGGAGTCATTGACTTCTATGCCCCCCTATATTTCTTCATCCTTTTAGTTGGTGACAATGTTTTATTTTATTTCTATTGTTGCTTTTCTTTTATTTTAGTCATGGTAGCTTAGATTTTATTGTAAGGACTTAGAGATGTAAACTAATGATGACTATTTGCTATTAATATGAATGGGTATTGTGTTTTATGTTCTATATTTGAAGATTGTCTAATGGGTATTGTGTTATTTGTTCTATAATTGATTATTGCCCTTGGATTTGATTTAATGACTTGTTTTAATTATCTATTATTGTGTTTGATCACCATTATGATAGTTTTGATAAGCTTGTTGATGAATCGAAAGAAGAAGGCTATGTGAGGTCTACAAGTATTAAACTTGCATGATTTATGATATATATATATATATTCTATACATGTGAGATGTTCGATCAAATTCCCTATAGACTTAATGAACCTAGTTTAGTTAGGTAAGGCTGAAAGGAACATCCCAATAAATGTAGGTATTGCCTAAATGAACTTGATAGAGGCTTTGGGCTAGTTTAATAGAGAGAACACTCAATTCCAAAATTTCATTCATTAATGTAGCAAATAGAATTCGTAGTTGAAATCTTGAAAGTCCTAACACTTTATCATTATTTTTTTATCTCCTTTCATTTCCAATTGCTTGCCTTCGTTAATTTTGCATTATTAATCAAAACCCCAAAAAATATGATCGTGTGGTTTATTGCTTTTCTTTTACGAATTGATCACTACTAGTACTCGTTCTCTTGGATTCGATAACCTTGAAAAACTTTTTGGTAAAACTACATCGACACCGTGCGCTTGCTGAGAACCGATCAAGTTTGGCACCATTGCTGAGGAACGACACTAATAATTGTGATATTTCCTTTCTTTTTATTTAATTAGTTGTTTTCCATTTGCAGTTTTAGGTAGTACATGCTATTGAGGTGTTCTAAAAGCTTGGAAAAAAAGGAGGTTATCTCTTTTATTCTAGAAATTGAAAGATTGTATAGGGAGAATCGGGTTAATAGAAGAAGGGAGAGAATGACTGAAAATCCAAGGCCTAAGGTTGATCATGAGAATGAGAAAAGAATGGGGAAACTACCAGGAGATGGAATTGGGCAACAAATACTTGTTCGAATGCGCTTAAGAGACATACAAAGGCCGGTGATTGGAGCCTCGCCATCTTGCATAAGTTTGAGTCTAGCGACAGGGAATTATGAGTTGGAGATCATTCACTTCAGCATAATACCATCATTTCATGGCTTGCCATCGGAGGACTCACTCACCTTCTTAAAGGAATTCAACACAACAATTCAAATATTTCCTTTACGTGACTTGATGGAGGACGAGCTTCGAATGAGATGCTTTCTATATACCTTGAAGGATAGGGTTAAAATGTGGTTGATCAATCTCCCTAAAGGTTCTTTGGGGACTTGGGATGAAGTCTATGAAAAATTCATAATGAATTATTATTCTCCTCAAAAGACGTTGGAGTTAAGGAACAAGATTTGCTCATTTTCTCAAATGGAGGGAGAATCATTCCACGAAGCTTGGGAGAGGTTCAAGATGCTTTTGAACCAATGCCCTTACCAGCAATTTTCATTGGCATTTCTCGCTCAATTTTCTATGGTGGCTTAACAATGCATGGACAAATGCTTGTAGACACCGTGGCGGGAGGATATTTTGGTGACAAGACAACCAAAGAAGTTTATGATATCTACGAGATGCTTGTCATCAACTCTCAAGAAAAGGCGGTGAGAGGAAGAAGATCGAAAATTCATGAGGTAACCTCTACTTCACTTGATTTAGCATCCCAAGTTGTTGAATTGTCTAGGAAGTTGAATTTGTTGATCAACATAAAAGCTATTGTTAGAGGGCAATGCTCTTTTTATAGAGTGATGGGCCATAATAATGCTACTTATGGAATGGCCCAAAGAGTGGGTGTTGGATTTGAGGACGTGAATTATTTGGGAGGTGTTCCTAAACAACAAGCTAGAAACGACCCTTAATCTAATATCTATAATCTAGGTTGGCATAACTATTCAAATTTTGCATGGAAAGACCCCAATCCTAACCCACCTAGACCTATGGGACTCCCGAGATATCAACCAAGGCCACCACCACCTTATCAACAACAACTATCCCAACCACCACCCCACCAAAACACCCAAGAAAATAAACCACCCTTGAAGACCTAATGATGCAATATATGTCCAAAATAGAGGCAAGAGATGTTAAGGTTGACAAGCCATTCAAGCTCAACAAGCCACCATTTTGAATTTGGAGAGACAAATAGATCAAACTGCCAAGGTGGTTTCCAAAAGGGAAAAGAAGAAGCCACCAAGTACCTCCCAAGTCAACCCAAAGGAGAGTGTACTGGCTATTACTTTGAGAAGTGGGAAAGAGCTTAAAGAGCCAAGATAAGGGGAAGGAACATGTGGTGGAAGAGCCTAAAAATGCTATGGAAGCTAAAGAGGAAAAAGTGCAAAACCAAGAGCTCCCTTCCAACCAAATGAATAAGGTGAAGCTATATGTGCTCCCTATTCCATTTCATCAACGGTTGAAGGCTCACAAAATTGACAAGAATTTTGAGAAGTTTTTCAAAATGTTCAGGAAGCTTTAATTGAACATCCCCTTCATAAAGGCAATTGATCATATGCCCAATTATGAATTTTTTTTAAAGAGATTGTCTCTAACAAAAAGAAATTGGGGGAGTATGCCACGGTTGCCTTAACTGAAGAATGTAGCACGATGATACAAAATAAGGTCCCTCTAAAGCTCAAGGATCTGGGGAGCTTTACGATTCCATACTCAATTGGAAATATGGACATCAAGAGATCATTATGTGATTTAGGAACCTCATTCAACCTCATGCCCTCATCCATATTCAACAAACTTGGGATTAGATAACTTGTGCCGTCAACCGTTTCACTTCAACTTGCCAACCAATCCATCAAAAACCCTTTAGGAGTTGTGAAGAACGTCCTAGTAAAGGTTGGTAAGTTCTATTTTCTTGCTAATTTTTATGTTTTTTCCATGGATAGTGAATTAGAGATTCCTATTATACTTGGTTGACCATTCTTAGCAATAAGGAGAGCTCTAATTGATGTGAACAAGGAAAAATTGACCTTTAGGGTAGGAGTGAGACACACGATTTTCATGTCTTCACTTGATATGTGTAAAAATGATACTAAAGTCATAGAATCTTGTTGCATGTTATCCACAAATCTCACACAACAATCTTTAGGAGATAAAGATGATAAGGGAGTGTTAGTTTTGTGTCCTAACCCAATCATGTATACGTTGTCATTTTGTTAAATTAATAAAGAGACATTTTATTTCTATGAAATATTATTTGTTTTATGAAGATAAAACTCCATGAATAATTTATTATTCCTTATGCCATTAAGTACGTGATTTTATAGTAAAACCATAAGGATAAAAGGAATACTATTTTAAATATTCCTAATCGATCATTATCGTGGAAATGATAATGAATTAAGATTAGTATGTTGCTAAGTAGATAATCACGTTTTACTGATTATGGATATAAGATATCAACTTAGAACATAGATACGTGTTGGAAAACATGTATTGGACTATCCCGCTATGAAATCTCTCCATGGATTGTTGTCACAAAGAAGTTTTCATGTAGTGGTGATGTTTGAGTCCTCTGACTGAAACTCACTAGCGACTCCTACATGAGGAGCCGCATGTTTTGAATTAGTCAAACATTATCCATAACAGGGTAACAACAAATGCTATGATTGGATATGCCATGAATCATATAGAAGAGTGAGAGTGATGGATTTGTTCCTCTTATGAAGAGTGATAACTCTTGGCTATTTGATGAGTAGGATTGATAGAATGTATGTATATTCAAATGAATTGATAAAGGAGTTTATTAATGTCATTCATTATATCAATATACTTGAGATCAAGAAATATGCTAAGCAATATAAGGTTGACATGTGACAATGCCTTATGCTTAGATGAGATATCTTGAGACAAAAGGACTAAATATTAGACTGTGAAAGGTTAACTCGGATAACCGACATCCACTCAATTTTGGGTTGCCATAATGTATTACTAGATACCGCTTATAGACTTTGGGCACAAAGGTTTGGGACAAGGCCCATTGTCAATTTCAAGTGGGTCTATTGGGTCACACACAAGAACGAATTGGATTGGTAACAAAGGTTCTCTCTTTTGTGATTGAATTATTAAGATGATTAATTTGATTAATTAATAATAATTCAGAATTTTATGATTTATGTCTTCAATAAAATTTAATACATAGTCCATTAATGTAATGGGCTTTTAATATAAATCACTAATTATCATAGCTATGGATATCTAATTATGTATGACATAATTCGGCCCATGTGAGTGATTTATTTTATGATAATGTATCATATAATTAAAAGTCCAATAACATTAATGAAACCTATAAGAAATTCAGCACAATCTAACCTAATTAGGAGGGAGAAAATTCAACACACACTCAACCTAATTAGGGGAAGAAATTCGGCACACACTACCTCTCCTATTTTTTAGGAGTCTCATTTCTTGTATGACAAGGAGGATTTTCAGCTCACACACACACTGATTAGGAGTGCATAACTAATTAGGAGTGCATGACTAATTAAGAGTGTGTTTATTCTTATAGGACAAGAATGACAAACCCTCGTGTGACTAGGAAAGCAAATTCGGCACACATCTTCCAACATAGGAAGAAACCAAATTCTTGGAGGATAAGAAGAGAGGAATTTTGGCCCCTTTTGCTATCCTTTTAGGTCTCCTCATATGCCTATAAATATGGTGCATTTCTTGCTATTCCTCTCATGGCTTGGCCGAATTAGTGAGTGTCACAAACAAAAGAGAGAAAATTATTTGTGAGCTTTTAGAATAGATATTCTAAAAGGGTGCTAGGACAATCCTCCAATCCAGAGAAGAAAGTTCATTTGTGTGAATACCTCTAGACACGTTCACGCAAAGGCAAC
>CAODLS011409110.1:0-17509 GCA_948243855.1 Flueggea neowawraea | reverse complement strand
ATAACTTCTTAATTTTATTTTTATATTTTAGAAAAGGTAATATAGCGACAAAAATTCATTTTAAAATTATTTGATAACAACTATACTTAATTTGAAATTTATTTTAAATTTTTATTAAGATAAATTTTCTGATAAGTCGTTAAGATATTTTTTAATTCATTCTTCTATGAAATTAGATAATTTTAATTAAAAAGCGTCTTTGTTCTTGTGATAAAAAAATTGATTTTCTATTAATGAAAGCACGAATTGAACATGCAATAAAGGAACTGAAGTTTGATTATTTTATTATTAGACAAATTTTCAATATAGTTATTTCTAGTTATCTTTTTCAGCAATTTTAAACTTAAAACTTTGTCATCTAAATACAAAGAAGTTAAAATCGTTTTCCAAGCACATACCAATTTAATTACAAATGAGAAAAGAAAATCTGCCAAAAACAAAGATGTGAAAATTAATAAATTGTATGGGTTGCTATCCGCAAATTGCTTCACCGAGATTAAAAGTGCATCACATTAGGAGTATAAGCAAAAAATATGTTCATCTGCATAGTACATTAATTATAATTTACAACAATAAAAGAACCATAATGTCTCAACTCATAACTTACGATATCTTGTCAAAAAGGTGAAATATTTAGTGCCACATGATATTCATTCGTTTGTCAAACACAGTATGATCTCTACAACGTGTTTGACACACACTGGTACCGGAACGAAAAACCTCTATAAGTTCTCCCATCAAAAGGAGCACCATCGATCCACTGCAAATGTTAGACCTTGTATTAATTAAATACGAGGTTTAATGAATGCTTGAATCTAAAGAGACTTCGGAATGTGCAACATAGTCTGAGGACCATAAAAATTACTATTGCCTCTGAAAATAGCATGGTTGGAATACTTCTCAGCTATAAATTTATCTGTAATCACCTTCTATTTTCGTCTCCTCATCCTCTTTGTAAAACGATTTCTCTCCTTCATAATTTATAACTAACATAATGAAAAACCAATTTTTACATCAGAACATAAACTCCAATCTGATACAAAATTAAACATTTTATTTATACTAACCCTGATATGTGGAGAGATGGATGGGAAGAGTACTATTCTTGTCTTTGAAACTTGACAACCAATTCTTAAAACATGGCAGCATCTTGACAACCAATTACATGAAGAAGAAACATTTTCCGAAAAGGTGCAAACGATTTCTATCTCTAGCTATAATTTCCTCTATGGAAATATCTTGGAGATCAGCTTTGTGGCAGCATGATAATTTACATAAACCTGTAGCTCTAGTTTTGAGATGATGCTTGATCAAACCAAAAGCAAAAGGCAAACCTCTCCACCTAGGTAGTAGTTTTTAATTATTATTAACTATTTATAATAGAAAATAATAGATTCAGATAAGTTTTGATTCAAATCATTTTGCTTGAAATCATAATTCATAAAATTTAGATAAGTTTTAATTAAAATCACTTACTTGGTAAGTTTTTATTGTTAGCGATTATTTTAAATCTTTTGTTACAAGGGAAACAATCTATTTATATATTGTCGTTATCCTCTATTATTTTAGCAATTAAACTAAAAAACTAATGGGATTTCAGAAATAAAAAATTTTACCCCTATTTCTACTTTTATAAGTAGTATGATATATTCTCAGTTCCTATCTTGCATATTTATTAAAAATGAGTAGAACCTTCTTTTACCAAATCCATGGTAGAAGAAGCAATAAAGAGAACATACACAATTTTATGTGACTTCATAAAAACGTTTACGTCAATGGAAGATTATTGTCTGAGGATTCAAGACTTGCGTAGGCTAATTTCCTGATTTAGTCCAAACTGTAAGTTGCTAAATGACAATAATTCAATATATTAGACCAACACAATCCATATGGAACAGTAGTTCGATGTAAAACGCGTACGGTTTGTAGCTAAAAGGCATACACGATACTCAGGGTTTAATTACATTGATGTTTTTTCCTCATGGCTAAAATCCCTTTATGAGCTTAAACAAGCAGGATATCAGTGTGAATGTGGGTTGCAAAACTATCTTCTGCTTGATCCAAGAAGCTTTTGCTCAATCTCCTGTAAATAGTTCTTTATTGTTGAAGGTTGTGGCACCTCATGTATATATTAGATGATGCGATTTTGGCATCTCCTTCTATTAGTCACGTTACTGCACTCAAATCTTATATGCATGAACAGTTTAAAATCAAAGATATTGGCACCGTTTAAATACTTTCATGGGATTAAGGTTTCTCAGACAAGCTATGAGATAAATATTTGCCAACGCAAGTGCGCTTTAAATATTATTCAAGACCAGTGGTGGAGCCAAGAATCTAGTTAAGCGGAGTCGGATCTGCTTAGCCATATTTCTCAATCAACAATGTGTACGACAAAAAAATATATAAAATAAAAAAATTAAATAAATTAAATTAAATATTCAAATGTCAACAGAGTTGACATGTGTATAGAAACTCACCTGAAAAGCAAATTTCAACCCTATCTTTATCTTCAAGTACCACATTATATGTAACCAATTTCATTTTTAAGACTTCTCTGTTAATTCTTTCGTTTATTATTCCTCCAAGATAAATTCTATGTCACAAGAACAAAAGAGAATCAAAATCCAAAATTTCATTGATGTAATATCAAGAAGAGAACCATCAATAAATTTTCAACATAAACAATCAACAATTAGAGCCTTTTAAGAAGGAAGAATACCTGTAGACAAACGTTCATGTAAATTGCAATCATAAAAAACATGAAATAAAGATTTAAGCATTTCTTAATTCCAAATTAACATCATTTAGAACATTACATGGCTTCCCCAACAAATCCAGTGCCTGCAAACAACTCTCTATCCATGATTCTGAATTTTAGATGGGTGAAGCGTTTCCAATTAATTAGTGGGAATTCAAAAGTGAATTTCTCACTCCACCATGCTTTTTTATGCTTACCTGTATCACTAAGTTTGATAATGGAATACTTGAACAACCTACAATTAGAGATCAAGATACCAATATATCAGAAATGAATAGTACAAAACAAACCTGGTGAAACTTTACTGGTGTTCCTGTAATCAAATAACCACATTGGACAAGCACATAATAAATTGGTGTTCCTGTAATCAAATAGCCAAAATTATGCTATTGAAGAAATCGGACGGAGTATAAACATGAACCAATGCAAAAGTTCCTACGCTTCAACCTTCAGTTCATATGCTACAATCTACCTAATTTAAGTCACAAATTCATCAATCAAGGCAACCAACAATCCTAACCCTGCATAAAATAAAAACTCAGTAACACTGAAAAATAAGAGAAAAAAAGGCTCGACCAGCTTACCAAAGGGATGAACTGCGTCGGAGAAGGAGAGGTTGCGACGGCGTGGAATGTGCGTCGGCGAGGACAATGGTGGAGCAGAGCAATGAGGAAACTAAAATGGGCAAGAAGCAATAAAGTGAGTAAGGGTGAGAGAGTCATAGACTTCTTAGCCCTTATGTTTTGTTATGTGACCAGACTATGGCAAAACGCACGCAATGTTTTACCTTGGTCACTTATTTTTTTTTATTTCAATGATTTATATATTTTTTTAAAATCACAAGGTAAAATGATGTCGTTTCGCCCTGTGGTTTAAAAATAAACGAAATGACATTTGTGTCCCTTGCGTCGTCCTCCTCGCGGTCCAACTCCAAGCTCTAAGCCTCCAACAATGGCGACCCTTCCTCCCATGTAGTGGGTGCTGCCTAGTGGCGGAGTGCCGCCGGATGGGGGCTCCTATGACCCTCATCTGGCATCAATGGGTGTTCAGGCATCCATTGGTCCTTTGGTGGCTCCGCCATTGTCCAAGATATAAGATTTTAGCATGTTGGGTTGTATTATATGAGCTAGTGGCTTGTATGCTGGCTTGTATTAGGCAGTTATGCAATTTGCATTAGTGGAGAATATTTATTTTGCCCCTTACTTCATGTTATCAGGTGGTTAAGATTCTGTTTGAGATTGTTGTTTAATATTGCTGTTGCTGTAAAAGAAAATGTTGTTTTCAAAACCCCTATATTTAAAATCAAATGACTTGTTTGGTAAAAAAATATGAAAACTTTAGTTAGAGGTAAAGCTGTCTTGGAATCAAAGTTCTATATAGTTTGGTAGCACTAAACCCACATGTTTTACTCTCTAGATGTTCTCTTGTTTGCCCAGCTAATCTTTACAATAAGATTAAATTGAAGAAAAAAAAAAGAACTAATGGAAAGTACAAAAATGACTTCCTCAACAAAATCAAAGTCATTTCCAACCCTCCACCCCACACCCAACTGCACATTCTCATCAAATCCTAACCCTCCATTCCATCCCCAAAAGCAATCCAACGGCCCGCACCCTTCCTTGCCGTCTATATATAGCCACTCCCCCCCCCTCTCTCGGTTTCGGCCATTATTCTCTTTTCGAATATCCGGCCTCAATTAATAACTCCGATCCAGAAGAGATCGAACCAAACCCCACCGAAATCAAAGCGAACCTTCCAGAAGACTTAATTTTTAAAAATTAGAAATAAAGAAAAAAAACGCCGTCGTTTCATGATGGGAGACGCGTTCTGCTCGGACTGTAAACGGCACACGGAGGTTGTGTTTGACCACTCCGCCGGGGACACGGTATGCTCGGAGTGCGGGCTCGTGCTGGAGTCGCACTCGATCGACGAGACCTCCGAGTGGAGAATCTTCGCGACCGAGTCAGCTGATAACGATCCGGTACGTGTCGGTGGCCCTACAAATCCTCTTTTGGCTGACGCCGGTCTCTCCACCGTCATCGCTAAGCCTAACGGCGCCTCGGGCGAGTTTCTCTCCTCCTCTCTTGGCCGATGGCAGAATCGTGGATCTAATCCCGATCGCGGATTGATTCTCACGTTTAAGACCATAGCCACCATGTCCGATAGGTACTAGATCTATCTACTTGATCCTACGGTGGTGATTGTTCGATCGGTGGGCGTTTAATGTAATTGATTGTTGCTATACACTGTGGAATTTATTTATATAGCTGATGTGGTGGTTTTTTCTGTTTCAGGTTGAATCTTGTTGCGACGATTAAGGTATGCTACTACCTGCTACCCATTTTATCTATCCGACTGTTCGATGTTTTGCAGTATTTGTTCTCCTCTTTTTTCTGTTGCATTAGTAATGTAATTTATGACAGTACTGAAGAAATTTGGCGTGGGGCTGGTGTGGTGGAAAATGAGACTAGGTGGATAAGCCCATAAGAGAATAGTTTCATTTGTATATTTTCTTCAGTCTTGAATCTCTATTACAATTTGATAAGTGATTGGATTCGTTGTGAATATGAAGGCCTTTTGTTCTGATGAATGTGTTTCTTGTTTGTTAGTGTATTGCTCATAATCACAGCTGCACGACTTGCATTAAAATGCCTGTTCTTTTGCTTAGTTATTTTCGTAACTTGAAGATATGAAGATTGGATTTAGTTTAGTTCTAGTAGGTTATGGTCTCTTCACGCAGAAAGAGAGAATATTTCTATAATCTTTTGCATGAAAGCTGTGCTGGGAGGAGCTGAGAAAGTACTTATTATATCATGGAGCAAATAAAACTTTTTCTTACATTCATTCTGAAGTATGCATTTAAATATATTGTTTCAAAAAATTATATTCCGTGTGAAATTTCCATCCCTGTGTTCATTTTCATTTTTTAAGTTTCCTGTGAAATTTGCATCTCTGTGTTTATTTTCAGCAAAAAGCAAAACAAAGGAAAGCTTATTTGCTTTCTTGTTATGTGCTTCCCTATGTTTATTTTCATTTTGAAGTTTCCTTGTATGTATTTTTACTGTTTTTTTATCTTAGATCATGCTTTTGTTTTAATCTGAAGGATCGAGCAAATGAGATTTATAAGAAGGTCGAAGATCAAAAATCCAGTAGAGGAAGAAATCAGGATGCTTTATTGGCTGCTTGCCTGTATATTGCTTGTCGACAAGAAGACAAGCCACGCACTGTAAAGGGTATAGTCTAATACTCTTTAACATATGGATGATTTATCTTTCCCTATGGATTTGGGTGTCCCTGAATCTGTGGATTTCAACTAGAAATTTGCTCTGTCGCCAATGGAGCCACAAAGAAGGAAATTGGCCGAGCAAAAGAATACATTGTGAAACAACTGGGGTTGGAGACGGGTCAATCTGTGGAGATGGGAACAATACATGCTGGGGATTTTATGGTGGGTCGTTGTTTTTCCCCTTGTAAATGAAAATTAGTGTTCATTACACTATAATTTCTAACAGGATATCATGTTGTTGGGAGTTTTTGGAAAGCCTTTGTGGTGCTTATTAGCTTCATTCATGTTTAATCTTGTTCAAATGAATGTGTAGAGGCGATTTTGTTCGCATTTGGGCATGAATAATCCAGCAGTAAAAGCTGCCCAAGAAGCTGTTCAAACTTCAGAGAAGTTTGATATAAGGTAGTTATAATATTTTCAGTTATTGGTGCCTCCTTTTCTGTTCATTTCCATTACTATCTATTAAAGTGTAGATCAGTTTGATAGCGAATTTTGCATTGTTGACAAAGTTTTTCCTTCAAATTGTGGTAACATCTTTTGTTGATCAAATTTCGTTATCTTTAGAAAAAGCAATTAAAAGTTAAAATATACACCTGTTATCTCCACTTTGAGTTGGTGGCTTTTTTTTTTTCTTTGCATGGTTTTAATTGTAACAAGAATTGGTGTTATTTCACTCATTAATTCTCACTTTTTCACTCTTGAATTTGATATTGCCCACGGAAATGTTTTGATGGAAAAGCTAAGGAAAGTAGTTGGGTTTATTCCTTGCGAAGAATTTCGATCAGGAATGGTGAATAAGCTGTGTTAAATAATTCTGGAAGTAGCAAAACGTTTAGTAGCTATAGTTGGCATAGTCTTGAAGATCACTTCACGATAAAACAGAATATTTGTGTTTGATTGTTATTGCTTTTGATGCCGAGTCCATTCTGCTTCTGCATGTTTTGACATCTTTTCTTCTTACAATGCTTGCAGGAGAAGCCCTATATCTATAGCGGCAGCAGTTATTTATATCATAACACAGCTGTCGGATGACAAAAAGCTTCTCAGAGGTTTGTGATTTTTCAACTTTTAGTCAACTTAGAGAATAAATAGTTTATACATAATAATACATTTAAATCAGAAAGTCATTTTGATTACCAGGTTGTATGAGTCGAAAGCCCTCGTTTGTTAGTCAGGAAGTAGAGTAAGGAAGTATAAATTCTTTGGAAGTAACAAAAATAAAATGTTTGGTCAAAAGTAAGTAGATAGTCAAAGGGAACTTTGACTACTCTACTTAATATTTCAGGAAGTAGCTTACTTAAGGGAGGGTCAGTAAAATATTCCTTGGAACTTTCTCCTCAGGAAATAGAGTATTCGAACCAAATAAGGGCAAAGTTTCTTTCTTATACTCGGCATTAGGGTCATGCTGTGTTTTGTGAGGATATATAGCTGTCAGTAATGTTTCTTCCAATATAATTGCCATGACTTGCATGCTACGATTGTTTAAATTATTTTAGTAGCTAGTTTTATGCAATGTGCGGTGCATTCAGATTGATTGTACATCTGTGGCTGCAGATATCTCACTTGCGACAGGAGTCGCGGAAGGAACAATTAGAAATTCCTACAAGGATCTTTACCCTCACGTCTCGAAGATAATACCAAGCTGGTATGCCAAGGAGGGGGATCTCAAGAATCTTTGCAGTCCTTGATTTATAGAGCAAGCAAGCATTAACACGAAACACGAATACAACGCGAGCCTCTTAATTGGTTCCATATCTCATATTGGATTGGAAACCGTTGGGACAGTCTTAAGTTATTGTTCTGTTTTTATAGTTATTCGGTGTCTACTACACCTTCCATTCCAGTCATAGCAGAGCAAAGAAAAGAAAAGGAGAAAAAAAGAAGTGAACAACTCAAGTTGTTCAGATTATGATTTATGAACAACATTAAGATATTGTCTTTTGTTTGATAAAGAGGTCGTTAGTCTAATTTTTGGCTTCGTTACGTTCTTCGATCGTTAGATTTCTATCATTATCTCTAAAGCTTATGTAATAATTTTGGTGGTTTCGCAATCATTATATTTGTTCAACTAAATGAATTATTACCGTTTTTTTTTTGTGAATAAAAAATGGGAGATGGGGGCGATCGGTAGGTGACGTATTTTTGTTGAGTGTTACCATGCAGGCTTAAACTGGAAGATACTTTTTTCGCTACGGAATGTTCCTTTGAGCTATAGTTGATACTTGATAACGAACTTGGGCTCGTGCATTAGTGTGGTCACTGTAGTATCTCACCAAGGATAAGGGAGTCGGGTCTAAACAAACCAGCTCAATGCGACACGAATCCGAGTGACAACCGGATAAATTCAGATTTACGCCGCTCACATGTCTCGAACCCGCACCGCGTACTGAGATCAGCGTATTCCATTCTGCTAGGCCATCACTCGGGGGTTATCGTTTTTCTTTATCTGCGGGTTTGTGTGGTTTTTATAGGCACTTTTAGATTTTAAACCGACATGACGGCCTAACTGATGGTCGAGATTAATTTAGCTCAATCATTAATTAGCATTGCCCTCTTTATTCTTGCGCATCAAACTTAGACGAGCCTTTGACTATGATGAGTAAATTTCCCATGGCCCTTTATCAGTTTAGCTGAGTTGAGAGGTGGGGGATGCCATTTGTCGGCTGTGCCAAATCTAGCCGGAATGGTTCGGTAAATGAGTTATTTTATTTTTTTTTTCATTTTTTAAAGCAGTTTTCAAATTCAATAATATATATTACTTAAATTGTTAAAATATAAATCATATTATTAATCTTGAATTAGGTTAAACTTCATGATATTTACAAATATAAAATTTTATGCAACTATTATGGATTTATCATATAAAATATGGACAATATATAAAGAAAAACTATTTTATATACTTAAGTAATTGTCGTGCGCATGTGAAAAGAAACTGAAAATTGTGTGTGCACGGTTCCCAAAATTTAAATTAAAGATATTTTTTGCGAAATTACAAGCATAATTTGTCGAATTTTAATATTTCGTGCGCTCCTTCTACCTAACTCATACAAGTACATGTATTTGTATCCTGCTTATATTTTATTATGGAATTGCAATTTTTCAAGACCTATTTTTTTTTGACTTTTTATCATATTGTTATTCAGTTATCTATAGTTTTTCTTTGTTTTATCAAATATACTGATTATGTATTGTTTTTTATTTTTTTTGTTTTAATTTTATTTTTTGATAAAAAATCATACTATGTGTACAAAAAATGAAATCAAACAAATGAGACTTATTTGAAAAATAAACTCAAAATAAAATATAAACAAAATAATAAAATAAAACAATGTGTTCATTAAAAAAAAGAAAAAAAACTCAAAACAAAATAAAAAATATATAATGAAAATAGAATATAAACAAAATATAAACACCCATTAAACAAAGAAAAAAAACATAACAAAAAAAAATACATACAAATAAAATATAAACACCGAATTTTATAATTTTGAAAAAAAAAGTGACAAGAGTGTAATTTTGAAAAAATAACTTATAATTTAATTTTTGAGCCAGTGTAATTATAAATTTAAATTCTTTTTCCAGTGAAAAAAATTGGGAAAATCACACTTATATATTAAAATGAAATACTGATTTTGAAAAATGTCTTCCAACAGTACCAATTTTGAAAAATGACACCAAAATTAAACTCATTTGAAAAAAAATGAATTTCAATAAAAAAAATATATAATTTCACAGGAGGTCTCCAAAAGAAGTCTCCAAAAATTTTCAAAAGGTCTCCAAAAGTCTTCAAAAAGGAGTTTTTAAATTTTTTATAAAAAGTTTGGTTTAATTCAGAAGATCTCCAAAAGTATCCAAACTGTACAATTCTTTTATAAAAATTTTGATTCAATAATTTTTTTTGTATAATTTTCTGAATTAATTTCAATTATTTGTATATATTTTACGAATTTTACTTTATTGAATGATAATTAATTTGATCTCTAAAAGTCTCCAAATGTAATCACCCCTGTAAAAAATCAATCAAACTCAATGAAAATCAACCAAAATTCAGGAAAAAAAATCAACCTTCACAAATTGTATTTGAAAGTGTTATTATACATTAAACCATTTAGTCTCACAAAAGCACACATGAACAAACAATAAAAATGACTTTTATGGAAAAAAAATACAATTACAGGATATTTTCGTAATTTAACACATCAAAAAACAAAGGCAGCAGCTAGGGTTCCAACCCTAGCCGCTGCCTCCTTCACAACACAATAATCCCACCACCTTCTCCTTCAAATCCCGCCGTTAGCCTCCATTATTGAATCATCACAGATCGACGAGACTCCATCACAGATCGATGAGACTCCTTCAACTCCTGCCACTAGCCTCCATCATAGACTGACGAGGAGAGAGACAAAGATGACGAGAGAAACCGATGAGGAGGCGAAATGGATGGGGAAGGGAGACAAGCGAAAGAGGGGAAAGCGAAGCCGAGATGAATGATGAGAGGAGAGAACCGAGATCGAGAGAGCATAGCTGAGGAATAATAAGAGAAGACGAAGGAGAGAAGGGAGAAAGGAAGAGAGAAGTGGCGGATGAGGGAGGGTGGAGGGGAGTGGCTAGGGTTTCAGGTGAGAGAGGAATAATAAGGAAAGAGAAGAGAGAGGAGGAGAAAAACTAAGAGAGAGAAATGAGAGTAGGAGAGGAGAGAAAGAGAGAGAAATAAGGATACAGATAAAAAATTGCAAAAATGAGTAAAAAATTGACTTTTATTTGAGTGAATATGGCATTTTTAAGATCAGATTTCAAAAAATAGCATATGGCAAAACTAAAACTATAAAAAATGGCATTCAACTAATTACCAAACTTTGAATTCTTTTCGTCAAAATATGAATTTCATTTGAGACATGTGGCATAATTAACTCAATGAATTAGTTAGGAAGAGAAACTTTGAGACGAGTTTGGAGACCAATGTGTTGTTGTGAGTTAAAGCTTTGTAGGTATTGCAAATCCTACATTGCTTAGCTGAGAGGCATATGTAGTATTTATATTATGGAACACTAAATCGGTTGGTAATGTAGAAACTAAGGAGAGCTCTCGCGTGCATGTGAGCAGGGCTTTGAAGGGAAAATGGCCTGCCTAGCCCATTTTATACACCAATTTTTTTCCCAAAAACTAGTCCCACATATTATATTAAATTAAACTTGACAAAAACCTACATTAAAAACATGTTTTTTTGCCTCCTTTATAACTGAGCCATTCAAAGTCACGTTTTTGCGACTTCTTCAACATCTGAAATAATCAACACCCACTTCTCAAATTTCCTCCATGATTTGCAGCCACCTTCCACCAAAGTTGCAGCCTCTCTCTAGATTTTCTCTTCCCTAGCATTCAAAATTGGCCTATAAATAAAGCATCCATTAGGTTCAACAGTACACCCTTCACCTTCACTTTCTTCCTACTGCTGGGTTAGTTCTAACTTGTATTATTGCTTCCCACTCCTCTTGTCTTAGAGATGACCTATTTTATCCTGGAAGGAAGAAATCCCTTTAGGACAGTGACAACACGACTTAGGTTCTACTTGTGGTGCTTCTTGTCATTCCGTAATCGACAATCTAAAGGGATTTACTTTGCTCTCGTTGCTGCCATGGAAACTCCATAGGGAACTAGTGTTGTTAAGGGTTAAACATAAAGACTAAGGCAAGTGTACCTATCGTCTATAGAAAGTGGACCCTTGAGTACCGAGTGTAGTATCCCATAGAGACTACGATTATTAGCTACTCACTCTTCCTCTATTATATAGCCGATAAATTAATTGATTTCGAATCTATAAACTAAACAAGAGCAAACTCAAATTAAATGATGGGAAGATGGTACCTAGACGCTGAATCCCCCTAGACCGAATTAAGTAATAAGGACTCGTTATTCAAACAATCATTCAGGCAATTGGACCATGGAAATTTCTAAGGTATATTAACCTCTCTCTCGAGTTAGCTAATGCCTAACGACTAGGTTGATTAACCGGAATCTCTTCCTAATTAAAACCCATATCGTTGCTTTAACACTCTGCTCTATGAATTTCACTATTAGGTTTGACCCTAATCTGGAGGATTTATGTCGATCTATCTCAAGATTTGCACGCAACTCCTCTCACTTATGAGCAATCTATCATGCACAGAATCTCTCGATTGCACATGCATGAATCAATATTGGAATCAAAAGGCTTGCAACAATCAACTCAACAACACATAATATAAATCATAATTGGAAAACCCATGATGAATCCTTGAATTCTTCGTAAAATCCCTTCGTTCTTGATGTCGATTTGGTTCTCCTCAAGCTTCCTACATCCTCTGACCTTCAATGAATGTGTTTTTGTGTCTCCAAGTTGGCTCCCCCTCTTCCAATGTGGAAACCCACTTAAATAGGCACGGTCGTGCCCAAGTAACTCCCGTCCATTTGCGTCAAAATTCCATCAAATCCATGGCTGCCATAAGACAGGGACATGGGTTTCTATCCATGTCCGAGGCCCCTACACCTGTGTCCTTCAAATCTATCCTTGTCTTATGCTTTTCTTCGATGGCCAACTACATGGACACGGGTTTATGCCCGTCTCCAGCATCACTCTATCTGTGGCCACTCAAAACCATCCGTGTGTCATTTGTTTTAACATTCCAGTGTACACCACGGTCTCTCCCACGACCATGCTTGTGTCTGTGGGCATGTCCACTGCTCGGCCATAGACCTCTATTTTCTGTCCGTGTGTTTGATTTTTGTGGCATCAATGCACGTTCAAGCTTATCCTTATGCAATATTGATAGGCCACAGTAGTAGGACATGGAATTGTGGCCGTGTCTTGCTCCCTAAGCCTCAATTATCATCTTTCAAGCTCCATTTCAACTTTCTTTCCTTCGATTCATCAAGACAACATCAATTAACCTGAAAATCACAATATAAGACGTAAAAGTATCAAAACTAATGACAAACGCTCAATTCATATTCAAAACAATATAACTTGACACACATAAATATGTATAAATAATCGTTCATCACTAAACCATACCCGAACAGAGAACTACAACAATCCGATCGGTTTGAGCGGGATGTTACATTTCTGGCCCCTACATATGTAAAAATATGAATGCACAAATTTCAAGATATTAATTTTATAACTTGTTTTTGTATTTATGGTTAAATAAGTTTATGTTTTGAGAATTTTTTTTATTGATTTATGTTGAATTCAATATTGAGTGAAAGATAATGTTTTCGATTCAAGAAAACTCATTGTAAGATTACCCTATTTATTTAATTGTTCATTTATTTTTCTATTAAATATAATCGTAAGAGCTTTATGGTTTTTGGTTACAAAGAATTCAGTAATTTTTTTTCGCATTGAAGTGAGTTTTCTTTATAACTAAATTCGTTTTCGATACAAAATAATATATGCCTATTATCTTTTTATGTATGCTTGTTACTCATTGAGCTTAAACCTCACCCTTTCTCCCGTTTTTAGTTTTGAAGGTTGGTTGGTTCTGAGACTTCTTTGCTCATTTTGTAGCACACTTGTTCGTGCTTATATTATTCTATTTTGTCTATTTCAATTCTACAAAATTTGTATTAAAACTCTAGATGCTCTGTATGGTGAGTTAGCTTGTAATCTCTGGTTGTTAGGAATGACTTGTATGGGATTGTGGATCTGATCTACTTTGAACATTTCATTTATTGACAATGGAATATTATGATGATTTGTTGAATATTTATTTTGGTTGATGACAGGGAAAGGCTTATAATATAGGGGAAACTCTGCCGAAATTTTAGTAGAAATAACAGGACTTATGTTAAGGTTATTATGTTGTTATTGGAATATTTATTCTTTGAATGTGGGTTCTTTTAGGTGGACTTGTTTAGATATCTGAGACGTTCGAGTTTTGAGGCGGATACCACTCCTTCGATTCTTGCGTCAGTCATGGCAAAAATTAGGGTGATGACAACTATTTATCGAACCTTATCCATAATGGTTTGATTTACTCTATCGGCTACACCATTATGTTGTGGGGTACCAGGAACCATATTCTCCTATTCGAAGCACCTTTCCTTGCAGTAGGCTTCAAACATTTTTGATGTGTATTCTCCTCTGTTGTCACTTCAGAGACATTTTAGAGTTTTGCTTGTCTCTTTTGCCACCAAGGCATGAAACTCCTTAAAATGATGCAACACCTTGTCTTTCGTTTTCACAAAAGAAACCTAAGGATGGAAAAATATCCTGAAATTGCAGGGTACCGAACCGATTCAATCCCAACAGGGCAGGATCAGTATTTGATATACCCGCCCCGAACCTGCCCCGACACACACACACACACACACATATATTATAATGTCTTGAATTAGATTTATACTTGCTGAAATTTATCTAAATTATTTGTGTTATTTCTTGAATTGTAATAAAATACAAAATAGACGAAAAATAATTTAACAGGATGGGGCAGGCCAGGGCGAGACGGGGGGACGTGGATGTTGGTTTTTCAAAAGGGTGGGGATGAGAGATGATTCTCATACCCCGGTGGAGTACAGGGAAGGGTCGGAGAAAAATATGCAAGTCACGGGCTGGCGACAGGGATGCCAAAATTCGTCCCCTATCCACCACGTTGCCATTCCTAAAGAACCTACATTATTCGTGAATCATCATCAATAAAAATCATAAATATTTATTGCCAAGCAATAACTTAGTGGTGGCCATAGTTTTGGAACCTCCGGTTTCGGTTCATTGAGAGTATGGAACCTGAATCAAACCACCCACGGGCGGTTCCTGGTAGTTTTGTTCCGGTTTTCGGCGATTCGGTCAACAGTTCTAGTTTCAGTTCTGTTCGGTTTGAATCAAATTTTTTTCTCTAAATGTTGTTGTACTCAATTTTGGCCCTGGTTCGGTTTAGTTTCGGTTTGCAATTGTTAAATGTAATTGTGAATATAAATACTCTACCATATTTTAAATAAATAATAATAATAAAAATTGAAGGAATTGAAGTAATAATTTCATTAGAATATAATTAAAACAAATATGTAATACAATTACAAGTCATTAATTTGTACAAATGTGAAAAACAAAAAATAAAAAAATGGGCTTGAACTTAATTTCATCATGACAACAACTAATTAAAACAAATATGGAATACAAGTAATTAATTTTTACAAGTGTGAAAAATAAAAAATAAAAAATGGGGTTAGACTTAATTTCATCAACAAATAATTAAAACAAATATGGAATACAAGTAATTAACTTTTACAAATGTGAAAAATAAAAAATAAAAAATGGGTTTGGACTTCATTATATTAAGTTGTCTACGTATCATCTCGGAGTTTAGAGGAATCAAAACTCACATAGTTCCCTTAATTACGTTGATCTAATTACAACCCAATTACCTTTTTATTTTTATTGGAGTTAGAAGTTGTCGTTGTTGAACAGTCATTAACCCTATGGTCATTAACCCTTTGTATGGGAGGCGGTTGAGCTACGCTCTCTTGAGCTTGAAAACATGCATTCATCTAGACATTTTCAAATGTTCTATCTTCACTTGCCATTTTTTTTTCTTAAATACGAAAAATGATGAAAAAAATTAATTTTGAAAATATATGGCAATACAAAAATATAACAATGTTAATAAAAATAATATAATAAAAAATATAGTAACCATAATTAATTTTTATTTCTAATAATAAATATAGTAAAAAATGAGAACTTTGAAATTAATTAAATTGAATGAGAGAATATTGAGAGAGAATAGAGATTGTGTGGAAATTTTGAGAGGGAAAGAAGTGGTATTTATAGTGAAAAATTAAAATAAATAAAGAAATACAAAGTAAAAAGGGGTCCAACCATCAAAATGACCGTTGGACCCAAATATAATCGATGCCAACAGTCCAAAATTGGACTAATATCCCGTATTTTTCTCCGATTGAATTTTCCAGCAGAAAATTTTTCTGTTTTTTAAATGAATTTTTGTTAATTTTGTAATCAATGGTATATATTTTATTAGTTTTATAAAATTTGATATGGTTCAATTTTTGTTGATTTTATTGATTAGAATTATTATTTTCAATTTGTTTTAGTAAGAGAATATTTTATTAATTTTTATTCATTATTTCAGAAATTTTTCATTTAAAATTCAAAATTTATTTTTGAAATTTAAAGGGTTAATTTTGAGTTTTAAATGTTAATTGGGTGTTTAATAAAGTTTAGAAATGATTTGGAAGTGTTTTGATTAAGTGAAAAATTGTTTGAAAATGAAAACAAAAATCTGGAAATAGGAGGTTGAACTACAGGTCATTCATCATTTGGTCCAAATGGTGTGTCGTCTGGCGTGTTGTATCCGATGTCGTTCGGGTGATAAGAAAATGACGCATCATTCGCTGAAGCTGTCGTTCGCACGTGAACGCAGTCATTCGTGCGCGTGATTCTGGCCGCGAACGACAAGTCGTTCGACTGGTCTGGGGTTGACTTCGTTGGTAGTAAACGACTGGTCGTTCGTACGAGTGTGAGCTAGTCATTAACCAGACTACGTCGTCTTGTTCTTCTCCCTTCAACATCAAAACGACGCCGTTTTCTTCCTTCTTCTTCTTTAAAACTAGAACCCGACAGAAGCCATCTCTCTCTCTCTCTTCGTGTTCTTCATTTTTCAGACCGTCTCTCTCTCCCTCTCTTATTCCTCGTCACTCCCCACATTAAGCCAAGGTAATCTCCTCTTTCTCTCTCCTCCATTTCGTGTTTTTTCGCCAGGTTTATTGCTGAAAATTTGTGTGAGTTTGTTAAGGCTGAAATGGGTTTCTAGGGTTCGAATTTGTGTGATTTTGGGATGGAAATGAGTTGCTTTGTGTTGGGTAATGATGGATTGATGTCGAAAATGAATTGGAATGCCTTAAATTTTGTGATTTCATGATTTTTAGTTTGAAATGGATTTTGGTCCGAAAATGGGTATTTCGGTTTGGATTGTTTTAGGTTGATTTGATGAAAACCGAGTTAGATTTGGGTTCATTGGACGATTTTGAGTGGGTTGGCACTATCGAAAATGTTGGGTCCCACTCGAATCGGGTTTTGGTGTATTTTTGGAATAATTTTTGTCGCGAGGACTAAGTTGTAAATTCTGATTTTTTTTGGAAAAATTGGAGGACTGGGTTTGATATTTGACATGAGGGTCAGATTTATAATTTTAGAAAAATATGGTATGGATTTATAATTTCGAAACTACTATTTGGTATCTAGCATGTATATGTATATATACTTATATCTACATGCGGTATTTTTAAACGTTTTCAAACAATTTTTGTGAGGCCTAAAGCCGCTCTGAAATGTCGTTTACTCACTAAGGGATCTTACCCCTTTCTTCTTCTGTTTTCTCCTGTATTCTTATTTGCAGGTGATTTTGGTCGATTAGGGTTTTTCAGCATTCAGTACCTGGTGAGGCATTTTAGCAGTTTCA
>CAODLS011408949.1:0-15095 GCA_948243855.1 Flueggea neowawraea | reverse complement strand
TTTTCTTTCCAAAATCATTTATTTGATAAAATGCATTTACTTAGGGGGAGTTTAAATTGTGCATTTGATTATTTGGGAGAGAAATGTTTTTAACCTTTTTGATGATACAAAAAGGGGGAGAAGTGTACATGAATTTGTTGGGAGATTTGTGCATGAATTTGATTAAGTGCTTTTTCATTTGATATCATTATTGCTTTGAACATCATAAATTAATGTGTTGGACTAACCAAGTGACAATGAGTGAAATCCTTGATCAAATTGTTTGATATTGATGAATAGATGTTCAAATTCATGTATATTTTGTTATCATCAAAAAGGGGGGAGACTGTTGACTTCGGTTTTGATGATGATGATAATTGCAAAACATCCATGAAAAATGTGCTAAGTTGCAAACTTGCTGAAATATGGATACAAAGCGACTTGTACATGATACAAGTCACTTTGATCATCTTCAAGAAATTCTGGGTTAACACAATGTGTGTTGTACACGATACAAGTCACTTTAACGGGAACATAATGTGCATTGTACATGATACAAGTCACTTTGATGGGACTCATTCAGGAAACAGAGGGATTCCAAATCATACAAAGCAACTTGCACATGATACAAGTTGCATTTTAACCTTCTGGATTGATTGCATAAGTATACAAGTCATGTTGCAAAGAGTACAAGTCATATTATATGATGATCAGATGAGGACAAAGGCAAGACGCTCATCGGGATTTGAATTTGAATATTCTCTGACACGCTGACATGGATTAAAGGTGTAATCTTGAGCATAACCAACAACACACGTTGCATAAGGTACAAGTCGCGTTGAGAATTCATTAGGTGAATTGTGCATATTTTGGAACGAAGAAAAATGCACGTTGACCAAGCCACAGGTCACATTGATACCTGATCAATGTACATTGTACATGATACAAAGCACACATCACCTGATACAATGTACGTTGTACATGATACAAAGTACACTGTATCTGATGTCAGCATTGTACAACATTTGGAACTATTCCACAATGGCTATATTCTTGATTCCAACGTTCCCAAACTCCAACAAAGCTATAAATAGGCATCTCCAACATTAGAAGAAAGAAGAGAATCAGAGAGAAACCTTGGCCTAACTTTGCTATCTTTATTTCTCATTATTTCTCTCATTCTCATTTAATACCCACTCTTGTTATTTTCATTTTCTATTATTCTTGGGTTGGGTTGAGCATATAATCTGTGTTTTGGGAACACAATTTGTAACAATCAAAGTATTTGATTAAGGGTTGTGTAGGTATTCTTGTTGAGCCTTAGAAAAACAAGTGTGGTTGCTAGTAGCCTTAGAAAACTAGAGGTGAATAGTTTCCTAGTTGAGCCCGCAAAAACTAGAGGTTTGGTTTCTTATTTGGTCCATAAAACAAGGTGTAACGGTTTGCTTGTTGAGCCCGCAAAAACAAGTGGTGTAAACGGTTTTCCTCCACCTAAAAGTGAGGAGATTGTGGATTGAAATTCTTTAGTGGATCTCATAGAGTGGAAGTAGGTCAAGGAGGACCAAACCACTATAAATTGAGGCTTTGTTTTCTCTCTCCCTACTCTATTTACTTTCCTTTATATTTGTGAATTGGTGGTTTTATTGCTTCCGCATTTAATTTTGATTTTACTTGTTTTAAGCTTTGTTATTTGGTTTGATTTGCAAAAAAATTTCAACAAAGTTTTTAACTTCCTAAAAATCCAATTCACCCCCCTCTTGGATTGTCATTTCTTATTAGGACCAGGACTTTCATTTGGTATCAGAGCTTGTGCTCTTGATATTTCTTTTTGGCTTAACATCCAAAGAGTTAAAGATTCCAAAAATGGCATTTTTTGATAGCATTCATGATATGAAGGTTTGGCTCGTGCTCCTTTCTTTGATGGCAGTGATTACATCTATTGGAAAACAAGAATGAGAGTGTTCCTACAATCAGAAAGTGTGGAGATATGGGAGTTATTGAGGAAGGTCCATTCGTGCCAACCAGGCTTGTTGATGGAAGTTTCAAGCCCCTTCGTTGTTTATCTCTTCAAGTAAGGTAAGTTTCAAGCCAAGTTTTCTTCCTTTTCCTTGATTCATTTTTTGTTGGCTTCATATCTATTGGTAAATATTGAACTTCATTTAGCATGGATTTTGGTTGATTTATGAGTTGTTTGGTTGGGTTTTAATGCATTTAGAATAGTAAAATTTGAGAGATGAAAGGTGATGATTGGGTGGAGTTCTTTCTAAGTATTGAGGATTAAAAACTGAGATGTTGGGGCTGTTTTGGTGAGCTGGATGGTTCTGGGGTTAGTTGAGGATGAACACAGAAGATTTCTAAGCTTGTTGAGGAAATAGGTGGATGTTTGGTACAATTAAAATGGGAAGGAAATGTGTTTCTGGTTAGTTGGACACTTTGAGGTTGTTTATGAACAAAAGGGACTGAAAATTAATTTAGACATGATTCTGGGCATTTTGGTGGGGACTAGAATTGATATTTTGTATTTCGGATAAAAATTGTAATTTTAGGAAATTTGAGCCATATTTGTAATTTTTGAGAAATTAAGGTTATTTCGTAAATTTAGATATTTGGAAGACTTAATTATAAATTTAAATTACTTTGAGGACTAATTTATAAATTCTGAAAAGTTTGAGGACTAAGTCATAATTTTTCGATGCCTTGGGGACTAAAATGTAATTTTATAAAAGTCGGGGACTAAACTATAATTTTATGTAGATTTCAATTTTCGAGGTTTTATTGTTAGATCTTCGACCGAAATATGTTTTTCATCATCGAAGGAGTGTTTGCATTTGCATTGTCTGTATTTTGGTACCGCCACAGTACCAGTCTAACGTCTTTGAGTCCGCTCTGATATAAATGTTTCAGTTTCGTGTTCTGGTCAATGAGGTCAGCCAGCCACCAATGGTGCGTGACTGAGCATTCATCTTGGATATCCAGGTGAGTGGAATGACAGTTTCAGACACATAAGCTGTGTCTTCTGAAATTATATGTTTTTACAATATCGACTTTATTCTGGAATTTGGAATAATTAATGGTTTGACTAATTAATAATCCGGTTATGTGATTATTAATATTTAGTCTTTGTTCCGGTTATCTAATATTTATATAATGTATATAAATATTTCCTAAAAAATAATCTCTGTTCTATACGTTCGTCTGCTATATATGGTAATATATTTACATTGTTATACTTACGTGAAAATATTCTATTGTGAAAAAGTAGTTTTTGGAAATTATTTATGATTTCTGAAATAAATAACATGTTTGGTTATTTATTGTAATTTTCCTAATAAACATTCCATTTTAGATTTTAAAATATTTTCCATAACGAGGTTTTTGTCCGATAATAATCGCTCCAATTGGATTTTGAGAATATTTTCTGTTAATAAATATTTTGTTCTAAAATAAATATATTTTCTGCGATAAATGTTTTTCTTAGGAATAAGTAAAGTTTTTGTACTAAAATTTCCCGTAATAGATATTTTTGTATGAAAGTTGGTATGAATTTCATAAAGGATTTGTATACTTTGTGTCACGACCCGTTCCCGGACCATGACCGGTGTACGAGGAGAACTGTCTATGAGAGCCCGACCCATTTCGCATAAGCCTCAAAGATCAGAAACACTACCTGACTTATCAAATTATTAAAACATTTAATAGTTAAAAACATAAGCAATATAAAATGAGTTTATATAAATCAAAGATATATACATCAAAATAATACTAGTATCTGAAATCAGCATAAATGTATCAAAATACAAAAAGGCAACCCAGTAACCCAACAACATCCGGTGTGAAACTCTATCCCAGAAACAGTAAAGCCCGAACAAAAGGGCGAAACTAACCAAGAAACGCCTCACGGGCGTCCAAGATGCGGTGTAGTTGCCGTAGCCAAAAACTGTCTACATGAAAGATAGGAATAAACATAGATAAAGAACAAATGAGGGTCAAACCCAGCGAGGGAAAACACTCCAGAACGTCTCATATGTGCATTACAAAGACTGTTTTGCAAATAGTTAGAAAACATCACATGCAGGTATATATAAATACAATTATATATATATATATACTTATAAACACACTATATAAGTAATAGCTTTGAAAACCATTTCACAAACGTTCACAATCAAAGCAAACATCATGCAAGAAAACATGTGCAATATTATCGGTAACAATAACATAATACTGGTGATAGGGAACTATATCAATAACAATAACAGTAACAGTGATGATTGTTGACTCTGCCACCAATCGAAAAGTGCGTGTATATGGCCGGACGCATGGTTACCACCAACCCTAGTAACTGGGCTATAAATGCGCATTGGCATATCACAGGCTACGTTTATCCCATGTAGCACAAGTGTCCCGTATCAAGTATATATAAAACTTTAAATCAAAACCAGTAATCATGCAATAAAAGCTTATCGAAAACAGTAAAGGATATATAATACTTATATATCAATTTAAAAATGGTACACTGATTGTTAAACACATAATCAGGTTATTAAATTAACTAATCCTTAGATTAGTCCAATTTTAGAAATATGTTCTGAACACATAAAAAATTATATATATAGCTGGAAGACATAGCCTATGTGTTTGAAGCTGTCATCCACTCACCTGAATGTCCAAGCAATTGGTCAGGCACTACTAGCTGGCAGCTGATCATGCTGACAGGAATAAGAAGCTGTAACAATAACCAATAACAATGCATGTATCAGAAACAATCAAGGAATGTTGGTACGGTACTGTGGCTGCACCGAAATGAGTACAAATGCATATGCAGACTTAGATGCTTAAACGACACCCGGAACTTATCCTCAAATGATAAGAAACAATTATTATTGAAAATCCGACCACGATGTAAAATTACGCTTTGGTCCTTAAACTTTAGAAAATTATGGATCAGTCCCCAAAATATTCCCAATTTAATATTGGTCCTCAACAATCCAAAAATCAATAATCAATCCTCTCAATCCCAAAAACATATAATTTAAGTCTCCAAATAAACCAAATAGCATTTTAGTCCCTAAAATGCCAAATATCACTTTTGGTCCTCCAATGGAAAATTACCAATTTAGTCCAAATTTTGAGTCAATTGATAGAAATCGATTCTTAGCACCCACATTTGTTGATCTTAACCTCAAGAACTCAAATGTGCAATTAGTTTCTCAAAAAACAACTCCAAATTTCCTTAAATTCGTCCAAAACCAAACTCAACCCTAACTCAACTAATAACTCATCAAATCAAATGATTCAAGGCTTAAATCATGTTCATATAACATCAACAAAGTCCAATATAACAGCCCATAACATCCTCTAACTCATAATCATCACAAAATCCGAACCCTAGATTATTTGGGCAAAAATAGGTTCTGGAAATCAATGCACGGAAATGAGTTAAAGAGAAGGAAAAGGATGTAATCTTACCTCTTAAAATGACCTAGAGTGATGGAGGAACAATGTGGATGGATTCTAAATGAGTTGATAGATATTTGAGTGAGAGAGGAGTGAAATAAATGAACAAAGTCGGGTTGTTGAGTTCTTTAAAGGGGTCTAAAACGCACCTCGCGTACGTCAATCCATGTCTCTTGCACATTAGGGGACCCTTACGTACGTTACCCAACATCTAATGTATGTTATCGGGGCTAAATATTACATCTGGAAGTCTCAGACCCGACCTCACGTACGTCACTGAAATTCTCACGTACGTTGATTATCCCAACCTTGCCCAGCTCACATACGTGACACCATTTCTCATGTACATGAAGCAACTTCATCTTATGTATGTAGGTGCATTGAAATGCACTTTCACGGCTCCTCTCACTCCGAACTCTTCACAGCTCAACCTTAAAACTTAACAATAGTCAATCACATGTAATTACCCTCGTTGAACACCAAAGTTCATCCATTTAAACTTCAACATCAAAAGATCAATTCAAATCAAATCGGAGATCTACAGAACTCTTAACCGGAATGGTCAGGATATTACACTTCGTAAGCTGTTTGTTTTTGTGCATTTGTTCTTTGAAATAATGGTTTCTTGTTTTGGATATATTCTTATTGGAATAATAAGGATTTGTTCTTTGATTTTTTCAATCAGTATTACATGTTATGATAGTGGTGTATCTACTAGTATTTGTTTGATTCTGCATTTTGAAATTATGCAATAATTACAGTTTAATTATTATGACTCGGGACACCTTTTTTACGGGGATAAATGTAACCTTTGGTATACCAATGTGAAGACTCAGTTACCAGGGTAGGTGATAGCACTCAGTTACCAGGGTAGGTGGTAACCCCTGTGTCTAGCTAAAACACGTGAATTATATGATCTAGTGGCGGAGTCCATGTATGATCTTGTGGCAGAGTCCACTTATATTGTGGTGGCGGAGTCCACGTATGATATAGTGGCGGAGTCCACATATGATCCGGATATTGGATCTTTACACTGGTCCCCTGTCAAGCTGTTTGGTGTTATATAATTTTTGTTGAGAAATAATGAACTTAGTGAGACAGTATTATTGCTCATTCTCCAGTAGTATATTGTTCTATAGTTTGACAGGGTATATCTTGCTAGAGCACATGGACTACAATGCTCGTGGATGTACTTGAGATCATTTTCTATTTATCACAGCTTTCAGATCCTTAGGGTGGACGGTGTACTATTTTGAGCCCTAACGTTGTCGGCTGTTAGCCCTTTTGAGTCAGGTACCATTTGGACTCTTAAGGTTGCTAGTCATTTTGATCTGATCTAGTTAGCGCATTTTGTAATATAATACGGGTGTATGATCAATGTGTATCAGTTCTGCTTATCATCTGGTGTGATATTTGCATTGCACGATTATCAATTTTTGATATATGTTTTGGGTCAAACGGTAAAATAAATAAATGTTATGTACATCTGTTGTTTGCTTTGGATACGAACGATTTCGAAATGAATTTTGAAACTATTATTCTGTACTTAGCGTGTATACGTATATACACTTATATCTGCATGTGAAGTTTTTGAAGCATTTTCAAAACTGTCTTTGTGAGGCACGAATGAGGCAATCTGGAATGTTATTTTCTCACTAGGGATTCTTACCCCTTTTTCTCTGTTTCTTGTTTATTTTCCTTTATCTTATTTTCACAGGTTCTCTTTTGGCAATCGGCTACCATTCAGTATCTTGTACCTATTGAGTCGTTCCACTTAACAGTGAGTGCCCTTTTGATTCGGGCTTCGTTTTTTTTATTAGAGCTCAACACCAGGTTGCTGTTGGGATTTTGGGCTACATTTTGTCTTTTGGAATTATACATTATTGACATTATGATTTCGTTTTGTATAACTGGTTATATATACTTATACTTTTATTATAAAATGTTTTACTAATTTATAATTGGTTTAATAACTGTTAAAATCGAATGAGTTGGTTAGAATGTCTGATCTCTGAGGCTTGTGATATGGGCCAGGCTTCCACAGACGGTTCACTTTGTACGCGGTCGCTGCCCGATTTTGGGTCGTGACATTTACAAAATTGAGTGAAACCTAATTTTTTACCAAAACTAAAAGACAAATGATCAATAGCTACCATTTGAGCTAATCCATATCTACAATTAGCTTCATTATAATGACATAATTGAGGAGAGTTAGGAGAAGAAGCAAACCCGGTAATTTGAGTTTGATTGCTCGCCAATCCCAACTTGAGTGTGTGTTTTGTCTGCAAATGTTTGGTGAAAGTACTATATCCACCTCCATGCTTGAATTTGTAAACCTGTTTACAATAATTATGAGAAACGTCAAAGTTACCATTTCCTTTTGGCGTCTTCTTGAAATGAACCTTGAAAATATTAGAATTCGATATTTTGGCACCTCACTTTTGTGTGGCAGGCAGTCGAGTTTCACTCTCTTAAGTTTGCAAATATGCATTAATCTCAATATTTTCAAAAGTTCTATCTTCACTTGCCTTTTTTTTTACTATGTACGAAAAATGATCCAAAAAAAATTAATTTTAAAAAATGTATGACAATGCAAAAATATAAAAATTTCAATAAAAAATTAGTATAATAAAAAATATAGTAACAATAATTAATTTTTTGTATTTCTAATAATAAATATAGTAAAAAAAATTAAGTGAATTTTGAAATTAATTGAATGAGAGAATTTTGAGAGAAGAATGTAGAGCATTGACGTGAGAAATTTGAGAGGGAGAATTGATGTATTTATAGTGAGAAATTAATAAAAAATAAATAAAAGGGGTCCAAAGGTCATTTGTGACCGTTGCCAACAATTATGACTTGTGAGGGCAGTAGGCCGCCTGGGTCGTGTGGTATGGGAACCGACGGTTCAAACTGGTTGAACTGTCGTTTCATGGTTTTCCAAAAGGGTGAACCGAAATCAGACCGTATAGGAGATGGTTCGGCCAGTCCTGGTTCCAATTCTAGCTAGTCCGGTTTCAGTTCGAACCGGCGATTTAGTTCGGTTTTGGCCACCTCTACTTATGAGTCCTCTCGTGATGAATAAGATATGGAACAAATTGAATATGAATTTATGTTTTTTTAACTACGCTTGGAAAAGAACGTATTGAAAATTTTTTGATCGATAACTTAAATTTGATTTTCAAATTTAAAAGGGAATGTTTTTAACATATAATTTCTTTATATTCGATAGAAATATATTTCAAGATGATGTAATTATTTGTTAATGTCAATATTTATTGATAAAAATACAATACATAAATTGTTATTAATCTATATCTATATATTATTGACATAACATTTGTAAAATTTATGTAAAATAATACATTACAGAATTCTAACTTTTATTAAATTTTTTAAAAGATAACATCAGCATGAATTATAGTTGTTGAAAGCATTCATTAATTTTTTAGGTTTTGAATTAGTTAGATTACCAACTGATACAACAACATATATTATCTCCTTCATTTAAAAAAAATAAAATAAAGCAGATAAGCATCAAGTGCTGCTACCTGGCCAAATGTAGGTTATACATTTGTTTAAATCATCCACTGATTTGATAAGAGTCTTTAAGATTCCCTCTAATAACAGATGTAAAATTAATGGACACAACCTAAAACGCTCTTCTCTTTACCAATTCTCTCACTTCCACTTTCTCAAACTGCAACCCTAAATTTCTCTCTCTCTCTCTCTCTCTCTCTCCCCCCCCAAGATCCAAAAATCTAAAAAATGCTCCATGACCCACCTCACGTTAGTGCTTCCAGTCGACTCTCTCACTCATACACCGCCCAGAAATTTTTGAGGACTAAGAAGAAGAAGAGTTGTATATATCTTGTCAAATTTCAAATGTGTATTGTAATATCTCGCCCTTTTCGATAGGGTTCCTATAGTATTATGTTTGATTATGTAGTGGTTGAGAGTGTTTGGAGAATTTTGTGAATTATTCTAATGATTTTTGGTGCTTGGTTGGTCCCGAGAGTGGTGGTATTGATGAACCTAAGTTGGACATGCCTTAGGAGTGGAGTTTTACGCGCGTAGAAGAAGTTGGAGACATGCTACGTGCGTTGTTGAGTTCCTGTGTGCGTTGATCATCTTTTGGGTTTTCAGCCAGGAACAACTGAAGGTCGTCTACACCCGTTGTGAGTTGTCTACGATCGTTAATACTTGTTCTACATGAGTAGATGGATTCCTACGCGCGTAGACGTGCCCAGAATGTGTTGTTTTCAAGTGAAATGGTGCGTTTTATGCCTTAGTGTTCTTAAATACCCCAACCGTACGTCCTTCGCCATTTAATCCTCTTCTGTGCAGTTTTCACTTTAAAAACGCTTTTGTAATCCCAATATGGCTATCCAAGAAGGGGGTGAATTGGATATCTTGCTAAGTATAAAAGCTTTTTAAAACTTTTTGCAATATTTTGGAAAAAGAAAATCAATAGCTCAATCTAACACACAACCTCAGAAACTAAAATGAAAATAGGTAAAGGATAGAGAAAACAAATCCAAGATTTATAGTGGTTTGGTCCTCCTTGACCTACGTCCACTCCTCAAGCCTCAACTAGAGAATTTCAATCCACTATCACTTCCTCACTTGAGGGTGGAGGCAAACTGTTACAACCTCTTATTTTTCAGGCTCACAAGAAAACATTTACTGTTAGTGTAAGCCCTAGCCCCATTGCATTATATCTAGATTATATTTTATATAAATATAATATGAGGCATTGTTTTATCTCATTATTATTCTTGTGCATGTTTAATTTGATAAAACATCCACAAATAATGATTCTGCTTAAGTTATCAAATACGTGATTTGGATAGTAAAATCTTGAAGCATAAAAGAATACTATTCTAAATATCCCTAGTTGATTATTGTCATCAGAATGACAATCAACCAAGACTAGTATGTATTCTGTGAGATGATCATGTTTTACTGGTCATAGGATATGAGATATCAATCAGAGAACATAGAATATGTTAGAGAACAGTATTTTGGATCGATACGCTTGTGAGAATACTACATGGTTGAAAGGTCATAAGTATTTCTCATGCAATACTTATACTTGAATCCCTCGACCTGAAATCATTATGAATTCTTGGGTGATTCCTCGTATACTTTGACATATGCCTAACGTTATTTGTAATGAATGACAAGTATGTATATGATTAGGTATGCCGTGAGTGATGCTAAGGAACATGAGTGAAGCAAAGGGATTGCCACTCTCGAAGAGATAGAAGATATGACCAGCCACTTGATTAGTGAAACTGAGTAGTGTGTGGCCACACCCAAACAAAGTGATAAGTGTTATCATTTGTTTAACTTAGTCAGGATCACTAATAGATCAAGAAAATGTTTTAGTATAAATAAGGGTGATCGGTTCCATGCCTTATGCTAATTCTAATATCGAGAGGCAAAGGGTTGTATAAGGTTGTAATTAGGTTATGCTGATTCGTAATTGACATTCATTTCAATTTGGGTAATCATAATGTCTTGCTAGAGACCAATTATGATTTATGGGTTTTAAATTAATTTTAGGCCCATTGCCAACATTGAATGAACCTGCAGGATCACACACAATAAAGATCTGGATTGGTTACAAAGGTTCTCTCTTTATAGTAATTGAATTATTAAGATGATTAATCAATAATGATTCAAGGTTTTATAATTTATGTGTTAAATAATATTTAATACATAGTCCATTAAAATAATGAGCTTTTAATATGAATCACTAATTATCATGGTTATAATTATTTAATTATGTGTGACATAATTCGACCCATGTGAGTGATTTATTTTATGATAATGTATCATATAATTAAAAGTCCAATAATATTAATAAAACCCATGTGATTTTTGTCCTTCACTAACCTAAATTGGAGGGAGAAAATTCGGCATGCAAACCTAAAAAGGGAGGGAGAAATTTGGCTCCTCTTTCCTATTTTTTAGGAATCATTTTCCTTGTGTGACAATGATGAATTTGGCACAAGAAATTACTAATTAGCAGTCCATGAATAATTACGAGTTTTATTCTTGTTTGACAAAGAAAATAAAAACCCTAATTTGTATGTTAGAAAATTAATTAGGAAGTGTTATTCTTGTAGGACAAGGAAAGCTAATCCTAGGGTGGCTAGGATAAGAATTCAGCACACATCTTCTAAAATAGGAAGAGGTCGAATTCTTGGAGGGAAAGGAAGAGAAATTTTGGATCCTTAGTCCTACCTATTTAGGTCTTCTCATATGCCTATAAATAGGATGCACACCTTGCCATTCAATTTATTCCAAAGGAAAAGCCGAATTAGTGAGTGCCACTTTGAAAGAGAGAAAATTACTTTGTGAGTTTTAGAATAGAGATTCTAAAACAAGTGCTAGCACACATTAGCCTAATCAATGATCTTGTGTGTGTGTGAGAGTAGAGAGGAGTCGTATTTTGGCCGTCCCTATTGTCAATTGCATTCGGCTCAACACAAATCAAAGAAAGTAATTTGACAATTCTAGCTTTTGGAGAAAAGCAATTTGGCTAAGTTAAAAGGTACATATATTCAGCCTCCTTTTATTAATTATGATTACATACAGTGTTCCGCTACGTTTGATGTTGTTTATTCGCATAAGAAACCCAATAGTGGTATCAGAGCGGTCTGTATGTTTAATCTAGTTGATTAATAGGTTCGGCTTTGCTTATAATGTGATTATATGTTTCGGATTTGCTAAATCTGGTTTTTTATGTTTTAAATTGGTTTAAAATAAATCTGAATTGTTTAGGTTTAGAACCGAATAACATGCTATGGTTTAGGTCAAGGCAGAATTGAAATTGCTTAATGAAACTCATAACTTGTTTAGGGTTTTAGATCAAGACCGAATGCGTTTTGCTTGTTTATAATCAACGCCGAATTTGTTTGGATTGCTTATAATGTATGTCGAATATGATTTGGTTGAATATTTTATATGTTTGTTTTTAATTGGTTAAATCATGACATGTAATTTGATTAAGAGAAATTGACTAGAAAAATCGATGGTACTCGTTGATATGGTAGTGTATTTAGGGCTTTCAAAGAACGACTCGTTGATATAGAAGAAGCCCAATATGTTTTTTTCTAAGGATTTGGGGTTGCGAGTCTCATGTTAAGAGATTAACATCGGATAAGCTAGCACCCAAAATCGATAAATGCTTGTTTGTGGGATATCTTAAAGAAACTAAAGGATATTACTTTTACAACCCAAGCGAGAACAAAGTGTTTGTTGCTCGAAAAGCTGTTTTCCTTGAAAAGGAGTTTATTTTCAAGAAAAACAGTGGGAGTAAAGTACAACTTGAAGAAATTCAAGAACAACAAACTCCTAGATATGATAGTGTGGAAATGGAAACAGACACAAGACCTAAGAAGGTCTGGTAGGATTCATCACGAGCCTTAGAGATATGGATTTCTCATAACTGACGATCAAAGCATAGTGCTAGTAGATCAAGACGAGCCCACTACCTACCGAGAGGCGATTGAAAGTCCAAATTCAGCTAAATGGCTTGGAGCCATGGAATCTGAAATGCAATCAATGTATGATAACCAAGTATGGACTTTGGTTGATCCACCTAAAGGTGCTAAGATCATTGAGTGCAAATGGATTTTCAAAGAAAAGTTTGATAGTACCTTCAAAGGTAGACTAGTGGCAAAATGTTTTAAACAAACTCATGGTATTGACTATGATAAAACCTTTTCACCAGCAGTCGTGCTCAAATCCATTAGGATTCTACTTTCCATAGCCGTATATTATGACTATGAGATATGGCAAATGGATGTCAAGACGACTTTCCTTAATGGAAACCTCCTCGAGGATGTTTACATGAAACAACCCGAGGGTTTTATCGATCCTAAGAATCCTAATAAGGTTTGCAAGCTTCAAAGATCCATTTATGGTTGGGAGCAAGCATTCTGAAGTTGGAATCACCGCTTTGATGAGGCAGTCAAAGAGTTTGATTTTCTCAAAAACGAAGATGAGCCTTGTGTGTATAAGAAGAATAGTGGGAATATTATAGTGTTTCTGATATTATATGTGGATGGCATCCTACTCATAGGAAATGGCATCCCAACATTGTTAAATGTTAAGCAATGGTTAGGGAAGTGTTTCTTTATGAAAGACTTAGGTGAAGCCAAAAGTATACTGGGTATAAGGATCTATAGAGATAGATCACAACGGCTCTTGGGACTAAGTCAAGAAAAGTACATAGATAAAGTACTAAAATGTTTCAATATGGTTGACTTCAAGAAAGGTTATATACCTTTGTCACAAGGGATTGTTCTAAGTAAGAAGGATAGTCCTTCTACAAGAGAACAAATGGAATACATGAGTAAAATTTCATGTGCTTCGACTATAGGTTCTATCATGTATGCCATGCTATGTACTAGGCTAGATGTCACATATGCACTAAGCATGACAAGCAGGTTCCAACAGGATCCAAGTGAAAAACACTAGACTGTTGTCAAAGGGATCCTTAAGTACTTACGAAGGACTAAAGGATTATTCTTAGTGTACGGCGGAAAGGAAGAACTCATTGGAAATGGTGACACTGATGATGTCTTCCAAACTGATGTCGATGACTCAAAATCGCAATCTGGTTATGTGTTTTGTCTGAATGGAGGTGTTGTAAGCTGGAAGAGCTCTAAACAAGACACAGTCGCCAATTCTACTACAAAGTATGAGTATATTGCAGCTTCAGTAGCTGCAAAAGAGATTGTTTGGATTTTACTGGATTAGGAGTTGTCTCAGGCATCCTAGATCCAATTGAACTCTATTGTGATAACAACGGGGACATTGTACAAGCTAAGGAGCTTGATCACACCAAAAATCCAAACATATACTCAAGAGGTACCATCCCATTCAAGAGAGGAGATGTGAAGATAAGCAAGATTCCTGGAGAAAACAATGTAGCAGATCCACTAACCAAGCAGTTAGCTAGGCTAAAGCATGAAGGTCATGTTAGATCCTTCGGGCTTAGGATTATGTCTGATTGGGACTAGTGCTAGTGGGAGATTGTTAGTGTAAGCCCTAGCCCCAAAGCATTGTATCCAGATTATATTTTATATAAATATAATATGAGGCATTGTTTTATCTCATTATTATTCCATCCATGAATAGTGATTCTGCTTAAGTTATCAAATATGTGATTTGGATAGTAAAACCTTGAAGCATAAAAGAATACTATTCTAAATATTCTTAGTCGATTATTTTCATGGGAATGACAATAAACCAAGACTAGTATGTACTCTGTGAGATGATCATATTTTACTGGTCATAGGATATGAGATATCAATCAGAGAACATAGAACATGTTAGAGAACAATGTTTTGGATCGATCCGCTTGTGAGAATACTACATGGTTGAAAGGTCATAAGTATTTCTCATGCAATGCTTATACTTGAATCCCTCGACCTGAAATCCCTATGGATTCTTGGGTGATTCTGTTAGTTTTGTGCCCTAGCCCAATCATGTAAACATTGTTATTTCGGTTTATTTAATAATAAAGAGGCATTTCATTTCTATGAAATATTGTTTTATAAAGATAAAACTCCATGAATAGTTTATTCTTCTTTATGCTATCAAGTGCGTGACTTGATAGTAAAACCGTAGAGATAAAAGGA
>CAODLS011408840.1:0-12723 GCA_948243855.1 Flueggea neowawraea | reverse complement strand
AATCAACTAATCCCCACAAAGTCCTCCAAAAATGGCTTAGAAATTTGGTGTCACGATCTGAAGTAATAGATTTGGGAACACCATGAAGTCTCACCACTTCTCTGAAAAAGAGCTTGGCAATTGCAGTAGCATCTGCTGTCTTTTTACAAGGTAGAAAGTGTGCCATCTTTGAGAAGCAGTCCACTACCACAAAAATAGAATCCATCCCCCTTTGTCTTCTTGGCAGCCCTAACACCAAGCCCATAGACAAATCTTCCCAAATAGCATTAGGAACCGGTAATGGCATGTACAAACCAGCATTAGAAGAATGTCTCTTAATATCCCGAATAATTTTTTATAAGTATTTTTAAATAATTATATTTAAAAAAATTATTTTGAATAATTATTAGTGATTAATTATTTTTGAAATAATTATTTTTATATAATTATTTTAAATAAAATTGGGAAAAAATTTAAATTTTTCTTTTTAGTGATTGAAGAGTTAATTTTATGTTTTTGATGTTAATTGGGTGATTAATGAAAGTTATGAGTGATTTGGAAGTGTTTTGGGTAAGTGAAAATTTATGGAAAATAGAAAATAAATTCTGGAAATTTAGGACCGAACGACCAGTCATTCACTGTTGGGTTGCAAACTGCACGTCGTTCGTCGCTGTTGGAGCTGTCGTCCGAGCGTGTAAAATTGTCGTTCGTTCGCGTGTCACAGACGTCGTCCAAACGATGAGTCGTTTGCGCTGAAGGATCGCTCGTTCACGCGAGGGAACCACGCGACGCGTCGTCGAGCCCTGTCGTTCGCCTCCTCCGTGTGTCGTCTGTGTGTGTGTCATTTGTTACTGAAGTGAAACGACGTGTCGTTTTGAGTTTGAGTTTTTAAAACCCAGCCGACCCGACCGACCAAACCAACCCGACATTCATCTTCTTTCTTCGACTGCACTGTTCATGAAACCCAGATAATTGTTTCTCTCTCTTCGGGACTCTCTTTCTCTTCGTTCCTCTTCCATTCCCACATCAAGATAAGGTGATTTTATCTTTCTCTCTCTTATTTTTGCTCGGTTTCATGGTTAAACCGATGAGTTTTGTGTGGGTTTCGATTTTTGGCCGAAAATGGATTTTCTAGGGTTCGGGATTCATGTTTTAGGCTGGATTTGAGTTGGTTATTATTGGATAATGATAGATTGCGGTTGAAAATGCATGAATCTAGCTTAAAAATGAAGAATTGATGGTTGAATTTTGATGGGTATCATTTGGTCCGAAAATTTGATTTTTGGTTTGGACTGATTTTTGATATTTTTGATGAAACCGATGGTAGATTTAGGTTCCAGGGACTGAATAAAGTTGATTGAAACCATTGTGAATATCGGATTTCGCTTGGTTCAGGATTTTGATTGTTTTTGAAAATATTTTTTTTGCCACAAGGACTAAACTGAAAAATTCTGATTTTTTTGGAAAAATTGGAGGACTGGGTCTGATATTTGACATGAGGGTCAGATTTGTAATTTTAGAAAAGTATGGTATAGATTTGTAATTTTTTGAAAAATGATTGTTAATTTTGTAATTTTGAGAAAATTGAGGTTTTAGTTATAAATTGAGTTATTTGGAGGATTTAATTATAAATTCTAAAAGCGTTGGGTTAATTATTAATTTCTGGGATTAATTATTAATTTTCAAGGTTTTAGGGACTAAAATGTAATTTTACAAAAGTAGGGGACTAATTCATAATTTTACATTAATTTTGATTTTTGGGCCGTGAGTGATAGGTCTTCGATCGAAATGGGATTTCTAACGCCGATGACGTTGAGTCTGTATTTGTATTTCATGCATGTTCTATGTTGCCACATTCACCGTATTTGATGTATTTGTGAAACACTTGTTTCAGCTCAGTTCGATTTATGAGGTGACCAACCATCGACCGGTGGTCGACGATTCGGAGTTTGGAAGCTCGGTATCTAGGTGAGTGGATGGAAGCTTTAGACACATAGGCTGTGTCTCTTCCACTTATATTTTTTTTGTTGTGCTATCACCATAGCATGTAAATTAGACTAATCTACGGATTGGTTAAATTAAATAACTTAGATTATGTGAATAAATATTCACTTCTTTGTTTTTGGAAAAATTACATATATATTTATATATATATGTTTTTCATTGGTTTTGATGCTGAGTGCATACTTTGTTTCGTATAGTATGGTTTTGAATGGATATCCAAACTATGTTTTTGGTAAATTGATATATACTTAGGTATATGTCATCTTTCTCTGTCTTGGTTTCTGACCTGTAAGTTTTGTTCTATGAACTCTATTTTGGGAGTTTGACACGTTTTTCTGTAAATGGTATTTGACTGGATTTTTGAATATCTTTTCGAAAGAAAGATTATGTTTCTGAAAAATATATATTTATATATATAAATTTGGATTATGGAATTGATTTGGAAGATGATATATATATACACTATATCGTATATATTTGATTTGTTTTAATATGCTTAGTCACATGACCGTTATGTTTTGGATTTAAATATACTATGTATATGTTTTGGAGATGGGACGCCTATCCTACGGGGTTCGTAGCCTTTGGTATACCAATGGATGTTAAACCCAGCTATCAGGGTAGTTGGTAGCCATGTAGTTCTGACGAGGGCACATGATTGGATTATGGATTGGTGGCATGACCCAATCATAATATGGTGGTTGAGTGACCCGGATCTCACCACACTATGTTTATAGTCACTTATCCGTGATATATGTTTTTGACTCTGATATTTATAGAATATGTTTCGATAAGATATGATTTTAAAGATAATACTATTAGTATTATGATGCCTACAAGACAAAGTATTTGGATTATTAGGGTTTGATAAAAAAACTAGAAAGGTTTTGAGTTCTGTTTTTGAAACAGTTGGTAACAGCTTTAAAAGAAAGTTTTCGGAAGTTTTGGTTCATCTTAAGATGTTTTGTTTGAAACCTTTTTTAAGGAAAAAGGTTTTTAGAAGAATCTCGTTTAGGTTTTAAAACATTTAAGCTTTAATTAGTTTGAAAATATTTTGGAAAATAATGCATACGTGTTGAAGTTTTGAACTCTGATAAGTTTTCGATAAAAGGGGTTTTGGATTTCTGAGGTACTCAGTACAACCTAAAAGGGTTTCATTTTGAAAGCTCCGATAAGATAAAATGGTTTTTGAAAGGTTTTACTTTGGTTTTGAAAGCATGACAACTTTGGTAAGGTCTGGAAAGGAATTTGAAAGATTCTGGTTTAGTTCCAGAAGGATTCATGCATGTTGTTTTCTTTGGTTCCAAACGATTTCGAAATGTTTTCATGGAAACCATACTATGTATATAGTGTATACGTATGTATACCTATCGTATACTGGATGTGTTAGTTTTCAAATGGTTTTTAAACCAGTCTTTGTGAGGCACGTATGAGGCGATCTGGAGTGTTGTCCCTCACTCACAGGGTTTGACCTTTTTTCTTTGTTTTGTTCCTGTTTATTATCATCTTGCAGGTGATTCTTGTGGACTATGATATTTCACATTTGATGCTCAGTGAGGGATTCTGATGTTGCAGTCAATGCCCTTTTGACCGAACCCATTTGTATGATTAGTTAGATGCTCCACATCGGGTTCCTGTGGGATGTGTTTATGTTTCTGTTATTGTTTCTGTCATTTCAAATGTTTTAATTTGAAATAATTTCTGCACTTAATATTATATATGTTTTATTTTTAATAAACAAAGATTATACTTTTATTTTTTTCATATTTCTTTAAATGTGATATTTGGGTAGAAGTTCTGTACTATGGAGGCTTGTGCGAGATGGACTGAGCTCCCATAAAAGATTCACCTCGTACGCCGGTCATGGTCCTGAGAATAGGTCGTGACAGTCCCTTATAGGTTTGACAAGTTGTACATCTTTCTACAGTGGAAACAATATCCCTTCTCATGTTTGGCCAATAGTACCTCTTTCTCACATCTTCAAGAGTTTTATCTCTGCCAAGATGACTAGCTAGACCTCCCCCATGTAATTCTTTTATCACCTTCTCCCTAAGTGACGTCCTTGGAAGACAAAGCTGATTTCCTTTCATTAAAAATCCATCATGCACATACAAATCTTCATGGGAAGTTTGCATGTTAACTTACCACAACAATTTGCAGAGAGAAGTAAATGCAAAATTTAACTTCAGGTGCATTCCAAATCAATCACAAACAAGAGTATTTTAGAACACAACCTCTACGTTTTTTTAAAAAAAAAAACAATCGAATTGGTTCCATACTTCCATTGATAATTGTGAAAAATGCAAAGGAGAATTCAGGTCTATTTTAGCTAACTGCCAAGGCGATCTTGATTGAATCACATCCCTTTATTTAATAAAGGATCAGAGTCAATCATGCTATGAATAGCCAAAACATTGGTGAATCATATGACGTTGGTTTTATATCCAACAGTGGTGTTTTTGTTAGAAAGTTTTTGGTTACGTGACTGGAAAGCTTCAAGGGATCCCTTGGCAATTTTCCCTGTTTTCCTCTTCCTCAGCAGCCAATTAGGAGTTCTAGTGGTTACACAATTGAGAGGAATTGCAAATTACTACCATGGTGGAATGTCCACTATAAATCTGCTCAACTTCTGCACAAAGTTTTTTTTACCCCCTCCTTTTCATTTGTCTCCAGGTTTTATTAGTCTTATTGATTTTCTTGGGGGATGAAATGATTGTATGGGGCTGTAATTGCATTCCTCGCTAGGGATCAGCGAAGAACTAAAAATGTTCTCTGTGCAATTGGCATTGGGAAGCGTAGGCACTCTTTGATTAAAGCAATTCAAAACTTAATGAAGTCTCTGTATTAAGCTACAGAATTTCTCTTCTATAGTAGATTGCTGGTGTGCAATGGAAATTTTCTTCACCCTTTTGTGGCTTATTGGGGCTGAGTTTCTTCCTCTATGATACTAAGCTTGGTCGTAAATGATAAGAAATATGATCAACCAAATTACGTTAACCCAAAATTACGTACGGTACGTGTACGGTGACTCAGACTCACCTTACTCAGGTTTTCTTTCAAAAAATGTGAACAGTTAGATTCACTCAGTTATTTTTATCCGTTCATCACAAAATGACTATGCTGAACTTGTACACGTTGAATCATTCTAAGCCAAATAAAACTCACGAAATTGTCTCTGTCCCTAACCCTAGCAATCGACCACTGTCTGTGTGTGTGTGTCCTCTCTATCTGTTTTTGATTTTAGCTTGCATGTTTGTTTCTGTACACTATACTTAACTCTCGGTTTTTTATGTTTCTAAAAAACATATATCATATGTTTTCACACTGTTTCTGATTCCCGATCTTTGTCTCTGATTTTGATGTCTGTATATGATTTCTGATAAAATCATATTTCTGTATATAACTCTTTGTTTCTGCTTCTGTATCTGCATGAAATTTGTTTTAGTAGTATTATATTACAACCATTTTCTAATGTAATTCTTCTGAAAAATATGTATATATTTAATTTATGAATTTTTATTGATAATCAATAATTCATTTTTTGGACTTTGATATATAAGTTATATCTTATATATCTCTATTTGTTTTTGATATACTTGGTCGTATGATAGTTCGTTTTTGGTATTGAATAATACGATATATGTTTTGGAGATGAGACGTCTAGCTACGAGGTACGTAACATTTGGTATACCAATGCTTTGATATTGCCCCAGCTATCAGGGCTGTCGGTAGCTATGTTGTCCTGATCCGACACATGATTTGTTGTTGATTAGTGACAAAGACAATGTTTATATATTGGGGTTGTGGCAGAGACCACACCTGTTACATCTTTGGTTTTGGTCCCTTATTCGTGATATTATGTTTTTGCAAATGATGATATTATTATTATTATTATTATTATTATTATTATTATGCCTACATGTCAAACCTTTGACTTTGTAATTTCTAGAAAAGCTAGAAAGGGTTTTGAGCTTTGTTCTGAAAATTTCGATAACAATTTGAAAGAATTTTTTATTTCTGTTCTGAAGTTTTTGGTAGGTTTTTGTTTTTGGAATCTCTGTTTAGATAAAATGTTTTCTGGAGAGTTTTGCTTTGTTTTGAAAGCATCTCGGCCTTGATTTATTTTGATAACATTCTTGAAAGATTTTGCTTAGTTCCAAATTTTTTTTTGTGCATGTTGTTTGCTTTAGTTGCGAACATTTTTGAAATGTATCTTTGAAACCCTACTATGTACGTAGTGTGTATATGTATGTATACCACTTGATACATGCATGTGATATTTTCGAACTGTTTTCAAAACAGTCTTTGTAAGGCACGTATGACGCAATTTGGAGTACAATCCCTCACTGGGTTCTTACCCTTTCCTTTTTTTTGTTTATTTTTATTCCTGTTTTCAGGTTGAGTTTTGGCTCAGCAGTCGGCTAGCATCTTCAGCTCATTGAGGCATTGTCTGATTTGGTAGTAACTGCCCTTTCGATTGGGCTCCAGTTTGTATGTCTGTTAGATGCTCCACAATAGGATTATGTGGGTTCTGTTTCGTGTTTCTGATATTTCAATTTTTTTTAATTTGAGATATTTTTTGTAATTAATATTATATATGTTTTACTTTATCAAATGAGTTTAAACTTTTATTTGATATTGTTATTTATTTATTCGAGTATGAATTTGGGTAGAAGTTATGTACTCTGAGGCTTGTGCCAGATGGGCCGAGCTCTCACAGACGGTTCGCCTCATACGCTTGTCATGGTCCAAAAATGGGTGTGACAAAGGAGGTATTAGAGCCAGGATTAGTATTGTATGGGTCGGTTGTGGAGCTTAGGTATCTTTGATTGAGTCAATTTGACTTGCCTCTATATGCTCTTTTGACTTTGTTTCGGTACTCTGAGTTTGTTTCGGTACTAAGGCAATAATTTGTAATCTGACATCTGCATATACTCTTTGTTTGTTGTTCTGTTCAGAAATGCATCATCGACATAAGAGAGTTAGAGAGGCGACTACGCGACGATTCTCCGAAGTTGCCAATCAGTCAGATGCGGATCAGCATGGTTCGTGTGATATGCTTGAGGTCGCAGTTTCAGCACCTCAACCTTAGCCACCGCTTGTGGTTGAGTTAGATATGTATAGGCGTCTTGCTCACATCCTGGAACATTTTGGACGATTCCTTCCTGGTCAGGTAGCCGAAGGTCAACCAGCATTAGCTGCTCCTAGAGTTGCACCGATTTTTCCTAAGATCAATTCTAGTAGTTGTCTTATAAGTTTTATGAAACTTGAGCCACCGAGATTTAAAGGCAAGATGGGGGAGGACCACAGAATTTCATCATGGCATTATAACATTGTTATGATTCTCTAAATTACATCGATGACTCCGAGAGGGTTAGGTTTGCGACATTTCTTTTGGATGGTCGTACAACTTGTGGTGGCAAAGTTCGAGAGAAAGGGAAGTATCTCTTGGGCAGAGTTCAAGAATGAATTTATGTTGTTTGTTCTTCCTCATAGTGTTAGAGATAAGAAGACAGATGAGTTTAGTGCTTTTCACCAAGAGGAAGAGATGTTTGTGACTGAATATGATGACAAGTTTAGGGAGCTTAGCTAGTACGTGCCAGAGGAATGTCGTACTGAGGCGAAATTAGCAAGCAAGTTCCAGAAGGGTCTGTTACATAAGTATGCCATATGGGTAGTAGCTTTAGAGTTGGGGACAGTGAGACAAATTGCTGAAGTCGCTAGGGCCATGGAATATATTGTCGAGAGACACTCAGTGGAGGCTCTCAGAAGGAGTAGGGCTGAGGGATCAGCAAGCAGCCATCAAGGCCGATGTGTGAGTAGCTAGTTTGGGTAGAGTTGTAGGTTCTCCTTAGGAGCACCGAATCAGCATGGAAGTAGTCAAAATTCAGTTTGGGGCACACCAAGTATTAGGGTAGGGCTTTGGAGGTGTAGGTAAGGGTCCAATTCCTTGGTGCAATATTTGTGTGAGGAAACATATGAGGCAGTGTGGCAAACCAAAGCGCCACTGCTATCTCTATAAGTAGCTAGGGCACATGATAGCTAGGTGTCCTAAATTTTGTATTCCTTCTATCTCTAAACTTTGACATATGTATTCCTTTGAAATTCTATGAACTTTTACGCATTTTGGCATAGGCTCTTTTGAACTTCCGTGCATCTTTGCATACCTTTGTTTCTGGATCTTCTGAGTTTTGCATATGTTTATATGTATTGTTTTTTTATTATGGTATGATAACCCTGTTTGTTGCAATATTCTTTTTGCTATGTCAGATTAGTAGGACATTCTGTTGGGAATTCTATTGGAGATTCCTTGTTTCTTAGAATCAAGTGTAGTTGATTCAGTGACATGAGAATTTGTCAGTTTGCTATCCGATGATAGGTTTTGGTTTATTCTGAGAATTGGAAGTGCATGATAGTGCTTCTGACAGTGAAGGAATGATCTATTGTGATTATGAAATTTATTTAACTTTGGTGTTTGAGCGAGTCTCAATGCTCGAAAGTGAATTTGTAAGACGTACCAATGGTGCGAGACTTTTCTGAAGTGCCTTCCGAGGAAATTTTTACGACTTTGTTTGTACGGAGGATTGAGTTTATGATTGAAGTGGGACTTGGTGTACATCTGAGTTGGAGGCTCCATAGAAAGAATCGTATGATAAGGGCAATGATTGATCAATATTCCTATAAAGTGCTCGGAGTTGTTTGTAAAGAAAACTAGGAGTTACTTCTGAACAACCGAGTACCGTAGGAGAATTGTCCAGGACTTTTTCTTCAAATAATAACTTCTATCACTTGGTAGATTAAAAAGAGAGTTGGAGTTATATGAATTGATCTGGCAGGTGGAGTTTTCGAGTGTTGGAAATTGTTTAACAAATGGGGTTAGTGTTGGATTCACATTGGGTTCCAGAGATATTGTGGTGTATTTCGATACATCGAGAATCGACCGAAGATGAACGATGTGGTTCAATGTTGTTCAGAGTGAAGTTGAGAAATTTGTGAATTTGATGTTTCAGACAATTGAGTTTGATACATGTTGGAAATAACATGTTTGGAGAAATTAGTGAATGAGTTGGAAAATGGTGGATGGCGATCCATAGTCAAGCGTATGGGTGTTTGATTAGATGAAATGTTTGTTTAGTAGAAAACAAATGATGTTGTTACCTCTGTTTGTTAATGTGATTTGATAGGATGAGTTGAGTTGGATTCAGAGGTAAGTGTATCATATGATCTTTGAGATCAATCTGATTTGACTATGAGGTTTTTACATCGAAAGTATAATTCTTTTTGTTTCTCTTCACTGCCTCCTTCAGCAACATTTGATTTGTTGCATTCTATTATGATCTGTTGAGTGTTATCTGTTGTTCCTTTCTGCTCTATCTGTTTGTGTAATTGTTAAGGCTTTTGAAGTTTGATTTCTGACTAGTGTTCGATGTTTGTTCTTCCAACACGTGATTCTCTAAGCTTTGAGGAATATGTTATTTGTTATTTCGTACATTTAGGTATTTTGTGACTTCGCAATTTGTTCCTTAAGAATTTTGTCACATGTTTGTTCTGTGATCTGATTCTTCTGTCAATTGGGATGAGACCTAATTTATTCTCTGATGAACCATCAGAGGAAATTCTTTATGATTTCATTCTGGTGAGTTGTTGTATGAACATTTGCAATTGTTGGTTTCCGTTAATGCTTAAGTCTATATCGACCTTCTCTGTATTTGCATTTTCTTGTATCTTCTGCGTTTGTTTTAGCACATTTTGAAATTTGTTTTAGCACATTTTGAAATGTCAATGTTGGTATGCATATTGTGTTTGAAACCCCTAGGGTGTTGCTTTACTGGATGCGGCGAGGATGCCCTCACTTGTCTGATTCTGACAATTTGTAAGTTAGTATTCTTTGTTTCTGCATATGTATTTTTGGTATCTTCTATCTCTATTTTTTTATAATTTGTATCCCTTCTTTGTATGTTACATGTCTCTGTACGAGATAAATAGCAAGTTAGTAGGGTGATAGTTGCACTATACATGGTTTGATATGTTGAGAGTTTTGGATTATATTCAGATTTGGAGACTCATATTCGATTTTTGAATTGGGGATTTTAGAGTTTAATTAACTCGAATGTTTTAGTTGTGTTAGTAACTATGATATATGTCTATAATTTATCTCCGACCTGAATCTTCTGAAAATTTGAGGATGAATTTCTTTTGAGGGGGGAAGTATGTAATATCACTCCCATTTCAATCAATTATTTGTAGTGTTTCGACCAATTTTGACAAGGTCTCTGATGGAACGTCGTTCGATTTTGAATGATCTTAGTTCTAATTTGATTCTCGAATGTTTGAGATGATGTTTAGAATGTTTTAAGATTTTATTTTTGTAAGGTTGGGTATTGTCCGGCATCGGGAATCATCCGACGTGCGTTTGGAAGCAAAGGAAGTCAAGGAATGCTGTCTGAAACATGCCAACATACGTTAGAAGTTGTGGGACATACGTCATCTGAAATTCTTTCACAACGTTTGTTGTGGTAAGATAACGTACGTTATCTGGGAAGGAAAGATGATCAATGTACGTTGCATGTTTGTAATGTACGTTATGTTGCTACGTTTTCAAAACATAAGCTTCTAGATGCGATTTTGAGCCCTCTAACATATGTTGTATGCATGAAACATACATTGGATGTGATCAAGATATACATTAGGCATAAAATAACATACATTGCCTTTGAAAAACATTGAAACTGTGTGTTTCGATCGATGGGTGTTTAAAACACCCAAAACCCGACTCTTTTGTCCGTAAGCCTCATTTTTCACCCTCTCTCAACTCTGGATTGATCCTCTTTCCCTCTCAATGCTTCCCCAACATTTATAAACATATCTAGAGGTAAGATTTTAGTTCCAATCACTCCTTTTCATCCATTTCATGCATTTAATTTCTGAAATTCTTTTTAGGCCAAATTGCTTAGGGTTTCAAAATTTTGGATGTTTCTGTTGAAATGGATGTTATAGGTTGTTAGATTATGATTGTTTGAGATTAGATTAACATGGATCAAGCTTTGAATTAAGAGATTTGATGAGTTATTGACTGAGTTAGGGTTTAGTTTGGGTTTGAGCCAAATAATGGCGATTTTGAGTTGTTTTTTGAGAAACCAATTGTATATTTGAGTTCCTAAGGTTAAGATTGACATATGTGGATGTTCAAAAATGATTTTTATCAGTTGAATCGAGAGAATGACTTTTTGAGTAATTTTCCAAAGGGACTAAACTTGATATTTTACAAATTGGAGTTTAGATATAATTTCTAAATATTTTGGAGGTTTGATTTGATAATAGAAATATCTTGAGTATTGTTTGACAGATTCTGAAAAGTTTGGAGACCGAGTTATAGAATTACATCGAGGTTCAAATTTCGATAATTGTTTGACTTTCGATTGAGAAAGGATTTCTGACGCCGATGGCATTTGAGTATGCATTTGCATTTCATGCATATTCTGTATTGTCACAGTCACCGTATTAATTATTTGTGAAACTATTTATTTTAGCTTAATTTGGTTTTCAAGGAGACCAGTCATTCATCGGCAAATTGTGTGTTGGATTATTCGCTTAGCGTCCAGGTAAGTGGATGACAGCTTCAGACACATAAACTGTGTCTCAAAATTGTATTTGTTTTTGGTTGTATTCAACACATATTCTAAAATTGGATTAATCTAAGGATTCGTTAAATTAATAATCTGATTTTGTGAATTAATATTTACCACCCTATTTTTGGAACCTTATATATATATGTGTGTGTGTGTCATCTCTCTCTGTTTTTTATTCTGGCTTGCATGCTTTGTTTCTATACACTATACTTAACTCTCGATTTTTTATGTTTCTGAAAAACATATATCATATGTTTTCACACTGTTTTTGATTCCTGATCTTTGTCTTTGATTTTGTCGTCTGTATCTGATTTCTGATAAAATCATATTTCTGTATATAACTCTTTGTTTCTGCTTCTGTATCTGCATGAAATTTTCTTTAGTAGTATTATATTACAACCATTTTCTGAAAAATATGTATATATTTAATTTATGAATTTTCATTGATAATCAATAATTCAGTTTTTTGACTTTGATATATAAGTTATATCTTATATATTTCTCTTTGTTTTTGATATAGTCGGTTGTATGACAGTTTGTTTTGGGTATTGAATAATACGATATATGTTTTGGAGATGGAACGTCTAGCTACGGAGTACGTAGCCTTTGGTATACCAATGCTTTGATATTGCCCAGCTATGAGGGTTGTCGGTAGCCATGTTGTCCTGATCTGACACATGATTTGTTTTTGATTAGGTAGAGATCACGTTTATATATTGGGGTTGTGGCAAAGACCACACCTGTTACATCTTTGGTTCTAGTCCCTTATCTGCGATATTATATTTTTTCAAATGATATTATTATTATTATTATTATTATTATTATTATTATGCCTACGTAGCAAACTTTTGACTCTAGAATTTCTAGAAAAGTTAGAAAGGGTTTTGAGCTTTGTTCAGAAGTTTTCGATAACAAATTGAAAGAATTTTTGATTTTTCTTCTGAAATATTTGGTACAACTTAAAATGGTTTTGTTTTTTGGAACCTTTGTTAAGATAAAATGTTTTCTGAATAGTTTTGCTTTGTTTTGAAAGCATCTCGGCCTTGGTTTTTTTTTGATAACATTCTTGAAATATTTTGCTTAGTTTCAGAATATTTTTTGTGCATGTTGT
>CAODLS011408803.1:0-16042 GCA_948243855.1 Flueggea neowawraea | reverse complement strand
CTTGATTGTGGATTAATTGTTGCTTTGTTCAAGGCGAGTGAATTGCTTAACAACATGGAAAAGTTGGTTAGCATATTCGGGAAGAATTGTAGGTGGGAATCCAAATTTTGATCAAGAAAGCCGTTCCGGCATGTTTGTTGGCTTGCAATAGCAGCACTAAGCCATGTTTGGGAGTCAAGTGGATTGGTAGAGGTCATTGATCGGTTGAGATGATAAATGGTGTCTTCATAGAGTTGCATGCAATCAGAACAAGCCAACTTGGCGCGGGGACCAAATGAAGTCAAGTCCATTTTTGAAATCAATTGGTGAGCTTGTGTGGCTTGGTCAAGTGTAACCAAAAGTGATTTATCACGTAAACTGAGTGTTTTTTCGACTTTGTTCGTGTCGAAAACATTTGATTTTGTAATGAAGTAGTTGCAAACTTCAGGGTATGGAGTTTGGTTGCATGTTTTTATTGTACCATGCACGAGACCTAGTGAATGGAACAGGAAACAAGCACTAAAAATTGAAAGAAAGAGCTTAAAATCCATAATGAACACAAAGAGAATGGTTTAGAGTTTTGATTTTGATTTTCTTTGGGTTTGGTTTGGTTTTGAAGTGATCAAAATTGGCCAGTGAAGAGGTATATTTATAGGCCAAAAAATTGGTGGGTAGGACTACATACCGTGGGTGGTGGTACGTACAAGATTTTTGAACGCGTTGGGGTTTTTGTTTCGGTGTTCATGAGTGACACTTACGTGAACAAAGAATCTTCTAGATTTCTTGTAGTGGATTTGCCTGAAATTAAACAATAACTAAAGTTTAATTGTTTTTCTTATTTTACTTTTGTTTTGCCTAAAAAATAGGGTTTGCACCAATGCGGCAATACTACGGCATTGAATTTGTGGATTTTTTTGGCTTTTGTTGAAGCACTGTTTCGTAATTAGCATATATTAATAGAAACGAATTAAAAAAAGAAGAAAAATATTAAAATGTAGAGATGAAAAATAAATAAATATATAGTGGAAGACCGATGACTATAGGTCTTTTAAACGAATCACTTTTTGAAATGTCCAAGTCATCTACGATGGACAACAGTTTCATTTTGTTTAATAAGCTACTAATATTAATTACTTTTAGTAAACCCTCTAAAAAGTTCACGTATTTGTTAGTTTTTAACTTTTAGACATGGGCTTGAGTCCTATATTGCAATTTGTTTAGGGCTTGTTTGGAGAGTAGTATTATGTGTATTGTGTAATTTTATAATGATTGATAATGCTTGTATAATAAAAAATAATTTTTTTAATAAGATGTTAAATAAATAAAATAGTAAATGTTATATTTACCAAACGAGCTCTTAGTAAGTAATTAATAAATTCTTATCCCTAAATTACAATTTTAATTTTTTTTATTTAATATCAGAATAAAAATTCATGGAAAATTAAAAGCAGTCAATAATTAAGGCTTAAATGAAATTGACATATATTAATTTGAAGAGGCATTAATTAGGAGTAGATGAAACTTCGTTAAGGAGTAATAAAAATCGAAACAGATTATATGTAGATAAGAGTTTTCCAAATACACACGAGATGACCCGTGAAAGCTTTGATCGTGATTATGATAGGATTTAAGCTTTCATAAGTATTTTAGGTGTAGAAAAAGCTTCATTGCTTTTTATTTTATAAATATTGGCGGTGGTTGATGTATCATATTGTGTAATATCGACTTCTTGTTAAGCCAAGTGGCTCTGTGGGATCTTTTTCTCTATCGCCTTTGCAATGCCCAGCCACGTACTCTCCATGTGTGAGGCCACCATGTTTTCATATCCAAATCTCATAAGATCTTTCTCTTCTTTTTAATTTTTAGGAATAGTTCTCCCTCCGTCCTATTTTGATAGATACATTTATTTTAACACAAGAATTAAAGAAAATCAGTTTTAGTAATTAAATACCTTTAATTTTGTAATCCAATTTTACTATTTGACTTTCATTACTGAGGTTTGTCAATACATCAATTGTAATTCATTGACTAAAATTAATTAAAGAAGTAATATTGTTTAAAAACATTTGTGTATTTATGTTTAGTCATGATACTGATTTTTTTCACTCTATATATGTGCTAAATTTAATCACTCTTAAAAAATAAAGAAATACTAATTATTCTTTAATACTTTCTCTTTAATTTAATAATTTATTTGTGCAAGTTTCAAGACAAACTATAACGAAAGATGATATAAAAAAACCATTATTTTAGAGGGTTAAGATAAAAAAAGGAAAAAAACATTGCTGAGCATCTTGACTTCGGAGGGAGACTCCAAAGTCCAAACGCTTCTGTAAGACAGTTCAAATCTCATTGTGTGCGTGTGTTTATAATATTTTGCAAATGAAAAAACAATGGTGATAATGATCATTGGCAATAGAATTATCATTTCCAGTTGACAAGTTATAAGTCATTGACAATAAATGCAATAAATTTAAATTTTAACTTATGTTTCCAACTAATATTTTTTAAAAATTATAACAGAATTCAAACTCTAAAATTCAGCTCTATAATGCACAGTTAAGTTATTATCAACGGACTCTAACTAATAATATTTAAACAGCAATAAAAGTAGATAAGTATGTTTAAAAGTATATATATATATATATATATATATATTCTCATGAAACATTAACAATATTTAATTAAAATTACGTACAGAGGCATGCATCACACAGGTTGGTTGGCAATTCACATGCCGGCTAGTTCCCTTCATTTACGTTACAACATCAAATACTAAATTATTATCATTATCATTCATTAATTGATTTTTTTTCTATCTAAAATAACGGTTCAACTTGGAGAATTGATAATCACAAAGGACTATATATATATATATATAAACAAGTTTGCCCATGCCAGGAATTGACAAGGGAATTGAACTCCGCGATAAAACAGAGTTTTGGAAAAGAAAAATAAAACTTTTATTGACATGGTTAGGTCTATGATGACAGAATTAAATTTGCCAATTTTCTTTTAGAGAGATGCATTACTCAATGCTGCCTATGTCATTAACTGAGTTCCCTCCAAGTCACTTACGTCCACACCTTATGAGTTATGGACTAGATGTAAATGATCGGGTCTCGTAAGTACATGAGAATCGATGTAGTTTTATCAAAGGATATCGAATCCAAGAGAACGAGTCCTAATAGTGATCAATTCGTAAAAGAAAAGAAAAAAACACATGATTGTACTTTTGGGGTTTTTGATTAAAAGACAAGCCAATTGTAATGAAAGGAGATAAATAGTAAATGATAAAGCATTAGCACTTTCGAGATTTCAACTAAAGACTTCTATTTGCTAAATTAATGAATGTGTTTTGGGATTGAGTGTTCTCTCATGAACCTTGCTTAAAGTCTATCTCAAGTTTATTTAAGATATGCCTACATTTATTAGAAGAGTCATTTCGGCTTCAACTAACTAAACTAGACTCTTTAAGCAATTAGGGAATTTCATCGAATACCTCATGCATAGAATATGTTTACCCTAGGTCATGCAAGTTTAATGTTTATGGACCTCATCTAGTTTTTATCTCTCGATTCATCAATTAGACTTATCACAACTATCGTCATGGTGATCAAGCACAATAATAATAAATCAAAACAAGTCATTAAATCAAGTCCAATGGCAAGCATCAAATATAAAGCATAAATCACAAAACTCATTAAGCAAAACTTCAAATATTGAACATAAAACACATTACCCATTCATTATCATAACAAGTAGTCATCAAAAGTCTACATCTCTAGGTCCTAACTATAAATTGAAGCTACCATGATTAACATAAACTAAAAGAAATAAAATAAATAAAAATAAAACATTGTAACCAATCTAAAAGAATGAAGAAATTAAGGAAGGATGGAAGCCAAGAAATCCTCTTCAATGTCACTTTGAAAGAGGATGCCCAAAACCTTCAAGCTCTTCTTTTATTCTTCAAACCCGAACTTAAATCCTAATGAGAATTTTTTGATGATGTGGAGAATCCCCCTAAAAGGGCAAATAATAAGATTATTTATAGCCCATTACATGTCACACAATTCTAAATAAAATTGTGCCAAAAATGCCCCTTGAATTATTAGTTGGTACCCATTTGTTTGGCCATTTTCGTCAAATTTTCTCTCTTTCCAGGGGCATCACAACCATGAATCCAGGAATTGATGGAGTCACGGCCTAGAATCATTTTTGGTCACAGTCAGTAGCTATGACCCACTACTGACTTGTTAGAAAGTTGGATGCATGTTCACGCCCTTTGCTCACGGTCGTGATCCAAGACTGTGAATGGATCACGACCTCCCCAAATTTATTCATGGTTATCAACATGACCGTGACTCACCTCTACCTCATTGGAAACTTGGTTGTTGATCACACCCTCTCACCATGACCGTGACACTAGGGTGTGACGACGAATGTTGCTCCTTTTGAGTCTATTTTTCCTCCAATTCTTTTCATCGCTTAGGCTCTTTTGAGAACTCTTTTTTTTTTTTTGCCTTTTTCATCACTTTTCATTCACATTTCATGCATTCTCATTTATCCTACACAAAATATGAAAAGAGTATAAATTTGTGGATAATTAAGTACACTTAAGGCCAAAATGTTATCTATTTAGCTTGAATATCCATGTAAATTTATCATACATAAAAAAAATCTGAGTTGAGCCATTTAATACGGTAGAGTTATACTACCTACATACATGATACTCCTAGCAAGTATGGGAAGCTTGACCTAAGGGGTAAGAAGGGAACCTTTGTAAGGTACTTGGAACTCTCCAAAGGATATGCTCTAGTGGAAGAAGAAGAAAATGTTGTAGTAAGTAAATTCAAATTTCTAGATGTCACATTTATAGCGTATGAGTTTCCTAAGCTAATTTAAGTGGATAAAGATTTCACTTTTTATGAGACTTAGGAATCTGATGCCTTAGGACCACTCTATCTGAGCGGGTGAAATGAGGTTAAGAGTGGAGATAATGTATCTCAACCTCCACTAAATATGGATCTTCCTGATCCTATTCTTGATTTGAGTGGTAGTATGATTATAAATTCCAGCGAGAGTATGGAATTTCGTCCTAGTGAGAGTATGATTCCAAATCTTGACGAATATATGTGTTATGTTCACCAAGAAGTGAAACCACCATATAGTTCTAAAAGACGTTGAATCTCGCAGCGATGTATTTCTTTTGAAGAGCCAATCAAGACTCTTTTAGTTATTCCTCAATTTGAGGATGCACCTAGGAATATGAAGAGGTTCTTGCATCCCCAGCAAAGGAAGAATGGATTGACACAATGGAAGATGAGATGGTGTTTATGAAAATCAATCTAAGTGTGAAAATTGGTTGATTTTCCCGAGGGCTGAAAGGCTATTGGAAATAAGTAGATACACATGATTAAGCGATCACCCGATGGAAAGCCTATACAAGCAAATTCAGCTAGTTGCGAAGGGGGTTACCTAGGTATAAGAGATTGACTATGACAAGATCTTCTCTCTTGTGGTGACATTTGCAATCATAAGGTTAATTATGGCCTTAGTAACTAGTCTGAACCTTGAGTTACATTATAAGGATGTGAATACTATGTTCCTTAATACGAAATTGGGTAAAAAAAATCTATATGGCTCAACCTGAAGGTTTCGTAGTCCCTAGCAGCAAACATAAAGCTTGTCGATTGAAAAGAATAATATATGGCCTAAAACAATCTTTTAGGCAATGGTACTTTCATTTCTATGAAGCGATAGTCTCGTTCAATTTTTAGGTATGAGGGCCATTGTGTGCACATCAAAAGTGTGAATGATAAGTTCATTATCCTAACCCTGTATATCGATGGTTTATTGTTGGCTGGGAATTACCTACCTTTCATCATGACTAAAAAAATTAGTTGTCATCCAATTTTGTGATGAAAGCCATGGGTCAAGCGGAATACATTTTTAGAGTTAATGTTTTGAGAGATGAATTAAGGAAGTTGTTGGCTCTTTCACAGGAGACTTGTACCAACAAAGTCCTTGAAAGTTTTAACATGTCAAACTACAAACCCGTGGATACCCCGATTAGAAAGGGTAAGTCTCTTAACAATGAAATGTGTCCACAAACACCACAAGAAATTAAGGACATGAAGAGAGTTTTGTATAAGAGTGCTATAGGTAGCATTATGTATGAGATGCTTTGGACCATACTTGATTTCAGCTTTGCTATTAATTTAGCAAGTTGATATCAATCCAATATTGGAAGAAGCATTGGAAAGCAGTGAAGTGAATACTTATATACCTAAAGAAAACTACAAGTTGTACAATATTTTATCAAGGAAGGGATTTACGACTAAAAGGATACACAGATGCTGACTTAGGTGTTGATGTGGAAGAGAGGAAATCTACATTTGGATATGTCTTCTTACTTGGAAAGTGAGCCATTTTTTGGGGTAGCAAGAAGCAAATATGTGTAGCACTATCTACCATGAAAGCCGAGTACACAGCTTCATTAGTTGCAGTGCAAGAGAATATATGGATCAAATGATTTTTAAAACACTTTGGACTAACCACCTCTCTAGAGCCTACTACTATCTATTTTGATAGTAGGGCAACAACAATTTACACCAAGAATCCAAGATATCCTGGAAAGAGTAAGCATATCAACATTAGGTATTACTTTGTAAAGGATATGGTTGCATGAGGACAAATGAACATTGTGTACGTTCCTAGTCATGAGATGATAACATATTCGCTTATAAAACTGATGACTACATATGTGTTTAAGGAACACCTGAAGTCTCTAGTGTTATGTAAGATTTAGGAATATTTTGTTGAATCTAATGTTACATTATAGACTAGATTTTATATTTGACTTTGTGTGACTTGATTTTTAATTTTGAGTAATAAAAATATTTTTCTTCAAATTTATTGTTAACAATACACATATGTGAATATTATTTGTTAATATTCATTAAAACTATTGAGTATAGTAGATATTGAATGGAAAAGTAACTCACTCACACAAGCATTTACCTTGGGTTTAACCATTTAGCTATTAAATGCCAAGATGAGACAAATTTTGAGCATATATGTGTCTGCAAGGGCGTGGTCATAATCATTAAATGCCACTTTGCGTAAGTTGCGAGATGAAGATGTATAGTTAATTTGTGAAATATGCCATAGATGAAAGATCCATGTAGGATTACTATGTAATCAAGGCTAAATGTCTAAATAGGCTTAGTATAATTCCATCTTAAACTAAAGGTAGTCTTAACGAAAGGTGGATTAAGGTAGAATGCTTGGGTGCATCTTGGTGGAGGCCTCTGCATTGTTTTTATAAAATTTTAATTTAAATATGCTCTCCTTCAAGGAAGAAAAGAACACCATGATATATGATCATACCATCTGTATGAAATACGACTATAAGGATGAGAAATCTTATTACACAAGATAATCTCAATTTTTCTAGTGTCAGATGCCATACTGAACAAGAGGTTCTCTGAACTATCTATCCTTAAGACTCTTAACACATACCCAAAGTATGAATTGGTATGGTTACTTTAGTGTGTTGCCAAATGTTATTCATGATTTGACTAGATGAAACATGTTGATTCATGATGGATCGTATGGTGTAAGAGCGGAAGACTATTTTCTTAACACATTTGCAAAGTTTCATGATTTACTAGACACTTGTTATAGTTTCTTTGCGATATATAATAGTGAACATGAATTAAGTTTTCAAGAGATTAACTAATTTTGATAACGGTAATTGTGGAAAGTGGACTGAGATAAAGCACATCATAAAAGAAACATAAGCTTATGTGTAAAGTTCTAAGAGCAGGAAATAAATTTCGAAAACTATTGTATAACCTTTGTACAATGTTATAGCTCTTGTCATATTCCGATCGCGTGACCTATTTGCCGTATGACGGATTGGATTTAATAACCCTATAAAACTCGGTCACAATCACATCCTAGGCCATTTAGGTCTTATCCCCTTTTAATTACATAATATATAAAGTACTCCTCTTACACCTTGTTTCATTCTCCTTCATTATTCACGATTTGATTATTCCCAAATAGATAAGTTAATTTTACATTTTGGAACAAAATTAAAGTTGATCTTTGTTCCATTTTGTTTAATCATCAATTTTATCCATAGCAACTCGTGTGAAAAACGGCTTACTTTCTTAATTTAGATTAAGAATATAATATATTTATACGACATCACGAATTCATGTAAAAAGAAAAATCAGTATGAGGTAGAAAAGGAATATAAATGAAAGGAAAAGACTGCATGCTGGAATTTATTAGAACTAAAAGCAACAATTTTTTTCCCCAAACTTAATGTAAACGATAACATCTTACGAGTATTATATAATAGACCATTTATATTTTTTTTTGTTACCCTAAAAGGTAAATCCAACAAAAAAAATCGGAAGCCTAATTTATTGCCAAAATAATGTTAACCAGTCGACAAAGAAATAAAACAAAAACAAATTGAAAGCCTAATTTATTGCCAAAATAATGTTAATCAGTCGACAAAGAAATAATGGTCTCAGATTTCATTTCCTCCAGTATTGGTTTAAGTAGGCATTCTAAGCCACAAAAATTTTAATTTTTATTTGGACACAGAAAAATAAGTGATTAGACTGCTCACCACGCAATCGGATAGTGTATTTAAGAGCTCAATTATAATGTCAAACAAAACACTCTTTTTCTTGGTTGACTATGTCAACAAATGATTAGCGTATGTGATTATCGTCAAAGTCACCATTATATTACCACAAAAATTTAAAAAATAAAACTTATTGGCATGCATTCAGACTTGTGACCATACACATTTCCTCTTTTTGTGGCAAACATCATACCAAACCAGAATTGTTGTGGAGCTTATTTAGTGATTAACTTGATGACCTAAACCATAACCAAATGCTGTTGAAATCATACCAAAAGTTTTATAATTAAAATGATATTTTAGTTATTTCTTCTAGTAAACAATTCGATTATCAATGAAAGTTTACATAAAAAAATATATTATTAAAGTTTTTTTATAAGTAATTTTATTTGTTTCTACCGAGATTCAAACTTTTAATTTCTTAGTGATAAAGTTTATTAAATTTTTTTGACTACTACAAAATTGAAAATCTAATTTCCAGTAAGTATATGTATAAAGATTTATGAATTACAGTAGCTTAGAGGAATAAAATTTTTGACTCATGAAAAAAATTATGAATATTTCTCTAATTAATAAATTAATTATAAATTCAAACATGTCGTGCTTTCGTAATCTAGATATATAGCCTGGTCTAAAATCTCTACTTTATATCAATTTCTCTACATTGAAAACTTAAAGTTACGAACTTCTACTTTCAACAAATTATGCGTCATGCAATTGATGACTACTTTGATCATTTTTGCATATTTCTTCCCTTTCTATGCAGCATCTTAAATACAACTATATTATAACTTTTATTGTTACTTATTAGAAGTCAATCCATTTAAAAATTTATAATTATATAGTCGTGTTTTTTCCTTTCAAAAATCATTCAAGATATAACTAACGAGAATTTATAATTATCTTTGTTCTATCTCTAGTCTTTTCCATGGCTTTTTCTTTCTTTCAATGTTTTTTTTTTTGTTTTGGTTATGCTTTGTAACTTCTTGTTCTTGGTTATATCAAAATTTTCCTAAATCTTTCGATCTAATTGAATAAATTTTTCAAGAACGATAACTTCAAAAAAAAAAAAAAATAACGAACAAGAATTTGGAAAAATGTCAATAAATTTAGATTAGTTACAACCAAATTCCTAATTAAATAAATCGTTTAAATTTAGCAAAAAAATGTGCAAAATAATTTCCTTTTCTAACAAAACACCGAAACGATGAAAATCGTATTCTTTGGTGTATTATAACAGGAATTTAGAAATATATATACAGAGAGCAATTCTAGAATGCAAACAATAATTGTTTCATAAATCAAAGTCTGCACTTTCGAGCATATTTAGTGGATCATTATTTGCATTCCATGCGAGCACGATAATAAGTTAGTTAATTGTAAACCAAATTGACTTGATAATTAGCTAGCTAGAATAGGTGGTGCTGCTATGAAATTCCACGTCATATCAAAAGTCTTTTTCCATATTTTCCTAATTAAGCTACTATAATAATGTTGCAAAAATAATTAATTTAATTAAGTTGTAAAGTCTTGTATTTCCTTGGAGCCATAGAAGGTGTGTGTTTGTGTCTTTGGCCTTAACGAACTCTGAGTTTGAAATATTGATGTTGAGAGGAAAGCAACTTTTCGACCTCAAATTTTTTCCCTTATCTTTAACATAAACCACGTTGAAATTATGAACTAATTAAGAAGTTTCACGTATCATAATTATACAAATTTCATGCAAACTGTGAGCTTATCAGCTATTGTATTATTAAAGATGACTTTTGAACATACAAAACGATGTTCAAAATTATTGCTAAAAATTATTTATCTTGTAATGAATTAATTTTTAATATAAACTATACGATTTTTTTAATAAGTTTATACGTACGAGTTTAAACTTTAATAGCGCTCTACTTATCAAAAAGAACTTTTGATAATACTACATCAAATAGAAGTGAAAAAAATATAATTCAAATTGAAAGAGACTACTTTATTGGCGGAAACAATGCATAAAGCCATGCAGTTGCACCTAATATAATGCATGCATATAACTATAACCTTTAGTTTCCTAAGTACGATTATGACTTTGTCACCAATTTGATCCATTAATTAGTGATTTGTCCAATAAGGAAAAACAAGAGGTTACATCACTCCTACTGTTTGATATATATCTATCAATATTTATTTTTTTTGTGCATCAAGCAAAATGTTCAATCAATCGTTAATTGTATATAGCACAGTAATAATTATGCTATAACTTAGATCAATAATCAAGTTGACGTTAATTGGTATATTATAATATATTTCTAAACGAGACCCACATAAGTAGGTGTGAGTATTTTCAAGCCAAAATTAAATGAAATTGTTCAAACACAGCCAAAATTAAATGAAGAGTGCACGTACCTCATGGTAATTTAAGTATTTTATAGATATTCAATTGGCCACTCAGAAGTAAGGCAATTTTATTATTTGATAAATGAAAGGCAAGAAAAGGGCAATTTTCTTTTGAACTGAAAAAAAAAGGCGATTGAATTATAAAGCCTATCAATATGAAAAATTGTTAGAGATATATATTAGGTAACAAAAATATCTAACAAGAATTAGAGGAATTACTTTTTTATATTACTTCATCCATCCCATAAAATAGTCTTGTTGCATTTTTTCACATAGATTAAGAAAATTGGTTGGAATAATTAAATTTTAGAAAAAAATTTCAATAGTGTCCTTAAAATTAAATTTCAACAATTAATAATACAATTTTTAATGTATTAAAATAGAAATAATATAGTAAAATAATACATAACCACTAATTTTTTTTAAAAAAACAAATTTATAATTTTGAACGAATAAAAAAGGAAAGTTTGCCTATCATTATAGGACAGACGGAGTAGCTCCTATCTAGAATTAATCTTTTGCTCCCTGTCTTAGTGATAACTCCTGTACTACTAAAATCTAGATAACTTTTTGAAACATAAAAGGAAAAGAGCAGAGAGAAACAAAGAAATTTTTTTAAGGATTTTCGTCAAGTGTGTTCGGACACGATTAACTCGAGAATAAAATGTAAAGTGATTGACCGCGTAACATGTGTGAGAGCTTTAGTGATGCCTAACTGCTTTCCAGACATGATCTATCTTGATCATTATCTTCGGATTAGTGTCCTAGGCTTGGTATTCTATTTTCTTTACCGACGTGCTTGTTTAGTTAATTCGATTATTATTATCGTTCAAGTTTTTCTTTCCCGAGGTTCTTCGAGCAGACTGAGATCTTCCTAAACTATCTTCTATGGGGCGTCCTTGAGAATGTTTCCTCATGCTTTGTGATTTCTTGAAAGACTGATGTTATTTTCGATTTGTAGAAGAAATCTTTGAGGACATTATCTTATTACGCTTTCACTATTGTTATCCACTTCTACATGTGCATCTTCACTTCTTGTCTACGAAAGAGAGAGAGGATAACAACAATTGTGTGCACTTTTTGTTTGACCTTTTAAATGTGAATAAAAACGATTGTCTTGTAAAACTTTGAATCAAGCCTAATTAAACCGACTAGTAGTGATTAGGATTTTGGTGAAGTTGTGCCCCGTCCATAGAAACAAAATGCTAATAGCCGACTTAAAATGAGACAAATCATTTTTGCGTTGCTTTATTTTTTTATTATTTTATGTATAGCTGGCTTCATATTCAAAGAAAGATGAGAAGGCAAGAAGGTAGAACAAGGAACCTAAGTACGTCTTCATATTCATCAATAATTGTATAATATGTACGTTCGTATGCTTTGTTTCTTCGCTACAATAACAGGACTTTCGTTGCGTCTTGGATTAATAAGATGTTTCCAGCATTGTTTTTCTAAAAATTGCATAATTGGAAAACATGTTGAAAGTGTGTTTATTTAAATTTAACAAACAGAAAATTTGTTGTTTTTGGAAGACAAATTTATTTAAATAAAATTTTCAATTTTTCATCTTTTCCCAAAAAAAATATGAAAACTTTATGCTGACTAAACAGTTTTTAAAATTCTCATTGGCAAGTTAGAATGTCCAGAAATCATATCCTTATTAATTAAAAAATTAATTAAATATAATAATATGTAGAAATCCCATATTTATATATAAACTATCAAACTGAACAAAAAAAAAAAAGAAACTATTAGAGCATACAAAATCGATGTCAATGGGTCTCAGCTAGCAATGACAATGGATAACATATAGATGAGATATGTCAATATTTTTACTTATATCTTCAGTTCGTGCCTTTTACTCTTGATCTTACTTTTATTCATACCCTTCAGATTAACAAAAATCATATTCTTACCACCATCCCAAGACTGACATATTGGTATAAAATAAGTCCCTTTCTTGATATAATTTTCAAGATTTGGCCATAAATTTTGGTCGAATCAACGGAAATGTTGTAAATATGTTCTTTTCAAGAAAAAAGTTCTTTTCACATATTGAAATGTTTGAAATTCGAAAACTTTTTTTTATATAAAACGACGTACGTAAGAAAATGAATGATTGTATTGGTTAAAAAGATGGCTTGTTTGCGAACTAAGGGCATTGTACAAACTAAGAAAATGCCAAAATGGTGTAAGGACTAAGACCTCATAATTATCCATCACCAATTACTTTATGATCGATCATAAAACACTTGACTTATACTACTCAATTACTCATACATCAACTGATGTATTTCGTATTTCCCAACAAACACCCTTTTCAATTATTCAGACCCTTTTTCAATTCTTCGGAATAAGACTTTTCACAAATTTTACTCCACAAATGCAATTGCAGCTGAATATTATTGATAGCTACAGTAGACAATAATTATATTCTTTAAATTACTTCAACATGAAACTTCACTTAATTTGCCATGTCAACACAACGATGTTTATAAGAAAAAAAACTTATTACTATTACATAATATTATTGTAGGTTTTATATTTTACAACATAATTAAAACTTAACAACTCCATATACAATCATTTGTGAAACTATCATCGTTAATATTTCCTTTAGTTCCTTTTTTCTGAAGGGTTGACATGACAATAACCTTGCTACAATGTACATAATTAATTTACTAATATATCAGGGTCGCATTAGTACCATGTATAGATGATTAATTTACTAAGTCTACATAAGATAATGAATCAATCAATCAATTTAACAAACATGGAGCCATTGAAAGCTTAATTACAACTAACTGAAAATATATGCAGTTCAATGTCAAAAAAGCATGTAGAAAATTATAGTGGAATGCATGGCCGCTAAATTTTTGTTGTCGTGTCTTTATATTGAGATGAAGTGAAACATGCTTCTTATCCATATGGCTTAATCATGCCTACCCGATATAAAATATGGAATGCAATTTTAGAATATTCTTTGTTTGTCTCGTCGAGGTTCCTTATAAAAAAGTGTCCCTTCAATCTAGTTACTTTATGAAGCTAATTAATTAGTGGCACTCCATGTAGTAATTTTGATTAAAATTAGCTCCATTTGTCAATCTATCTAAAACCCAATATAATTTGTTGCGAAAAATGTTACTCATCAACCTTCTTTTGAAATTACATTCAATGTATTTAGTTTCTTGCTGAATTACGTATGAACTTTAATGAACAAATCATGGAATTGAAAAGTTGTATCTTTTTTTTTTTTTGCCAGAGAAAAGTTGTATCTAAAAAGGAAAGAAAAGAGGTAGTAAATATTTCTTTTCCTTTAATATGGAAGTTTTTATGCTCGACTAATTTTCACTTTCAACTTGCAAACAAATTTGAGAATCAATCAACTTTTGAGTACACATATATTTACGTACTTTTTTGTACCTCAATAATCTAATTCATTTCATTACCAAGAAAAAAAAATTCATGGACGAGCTTGTTTAAGGACCCATGATTTTTGCTTAATATTCTCTCCATCAAGTCAAGATTTTATAGTCCCATTAAAGATATTGGATCAATATTTCATTGGTTTAGTTGTCTTAATTCGAACTAGTGAATTCTTAGTCTCTTCCAATAATTTTGTTATGTCACAATTTAGTGACAATTACACAAAATCAGCGTCACCAAATCAGAATCAAAGCACACATCTTTCCCAGCTGGAATGCGCTTTTGGAAGAAAAAACTTGCATAAAAGTTCCTGGCTGTGGATGACTGAAAGTTTCATTTGTCAAAAATTAAGCCCTTTATCTTCTTTCTTTCTTTTCAATTTTTTATTCAAACTGATCATCAACCATTAATGAAATGTTAGTATCATAAAACCAACTGAGTGCTGCTTAAAATGACGGTCATGTAATTCTACGATCGTGATATTTGCCCAATATTCTAAAGATACTTATGTTTATTGGTACTGAAATTAATTTTAGCGTTAAATATATATAGTTGTATATTCAATTAAGAAGAATTAAAATAACTTATAAAAAAATTATCTGAACAATAATAAATAGTTGAATATATATATATATATATATATAGTAATGCTACCTTTTACATTAGTATAGTAACAATCTTGTGATATTAATATGTAGTGAAGGGCCAATATTTGTAGGAAAGCTAAAAAGCAATATACCAAAAAGAAAGATATAAAATTAGTGGCTTTTTTAACTTTATTTATTTTTAGTTAGCAATGGAATCGTACAAATTAAGAAAAAAAAAAACAACAGGAAAAATAAAAAAGAAGTCGACTTCAACATAATGCCACCATTTGGAAGAACTGACTTTGTAGGCAATCAAGTTATAAAACTCACAATAATTGTAATACTCCCAATAATTTTTATAATTATTTTGGGATAATTATATTTATAGTAATTATTTTAAATAATTATTAGTGGATAATTAGTTTTGGGAATAATTATTTTTGGATAATTATTTGTGGAATAATTATTTTTGGATAATTATTTTTAATAAATTTGGGTAAAAAAATTTGAAATAATATTTTTTGGTGTTTATATGATTTTTGAGGTATATTGGGTAATTAAATTAAGTGAAAATTTGTTGGAATTGAAAAAAAGAAAGAAAAATGGAAGAAAAGAAAATAAAAATTGGACTTCAGGTCATCTGCAGTTGGACCAAACGGCGTGTTGTTTCGGGTGTGTGCACAGTCGTCTGTGTGAAGGAACGAAACGACATGTCGTTTGCGTCGAAGAGGAAACGACAAGTCGTTCTTGTTGACGGACGTTCGGTCGTTCGTTGAGAAGGGAAAAACGACGTGTCGTTCGCATCCCAAACGACGTGTCGTTCGAGTTGCCAAACGACGTGTCGTTCGAGTTGTCAGATGACCGGTCGTTCGAGTCAACAGTAACCGACTTCTGACTTAACAAAACGACGTCGTTTTGAACAAACCAAAACGACGCCGTTTTGAATCGAACCGAACCGCCCAGATTTCTTTTTCTTTCTTCTTCCTCGTTTTTCTGGTTT
>CAODLS011408274.1:0-11148 GCA_948243855.1 Flueggea neowawraea | reverse complement strand
TATTCCTTTTATCTCTATGGTTTTACTATCAAGTCACGTACTTGATGGCACAAAGAAAGAATAAACTATTCATGGAGTTTTATCTTCATAAAACAAATGATATTTCATAGAAATGAAATGTCTCTTTATTATTAAATAAACTGAAAGAACAATATTTACATGATTGAGTTAGGGCACAAAACTAACACAATGCTCGATGAGGAAACTTGCTAGATATCGTTGTTATATTTTGTACACATTTAGTATGTTGTACACATTTGATATTTAAATCATCAATATTAAATATATTTTCTAATTATTTAAAATTTTAAATATTTCATTAATTTTGGAATTTTTGTTAATCAGTTAGTTATGTTGAATAAAAAAAATAAAAGAAATACCAACCTTTGCGATGAATTTCGTCACAAACTTGTTGGTTGACTTTTCCTCAATGTTGCAACAAAATGTTGACCCGTCACAATTGTTACGACAAATTTCGCCTCAAAAAGAAATTGTGATGACGTTTTTTGCTACGAAATGTTGCCACGACAAATTTGTCGCAACCGTGGTTTTGCGACGAAAAGTCGTGGAATGTGACATAAAAAACTTTGTCGCAATTGGGACTTTTTTTTGTAGTGATCCAGAGGGCAGCATTTTCTTCCTAATTGAAAAAAAAAAAAAAGGAAACACAGCTCACTTGATGTGTATCTTGTTTCCATTTTTTTTACTGCATTTGGTTTAAACTTAATTGTAAATATTTTTGTTTTATTTGTACTTGAAATGTTTAGTTCAATGTAAAACTACACTAACTTGTGAAAAATGCACTATTAATCACCGAAGAAAAAGTCTTTTTCATTCTACATGGATGAGTGAAGTAATTGTTACATGTAATTAGGAGTGTAATTGAGCCGAGTCGGGCTTTGGAGTGTTCAAGCTCGGCTCAACTAAAATTTTTCGAGCTCGAGCTTGAACTCGAACTCTTCCTCAAGCTCAAAATCTTGTTCAAGTTTGGCTCGTTATAAGGCTTGCAAGCTCACGAGCTTGTTTGCGAGCTTTTCAAACTCGGTTCAGTAAAGGCTCAAATAAAATCATAAATGAGATTCCAAGTTCAAATTGGACAATTTCTAAAAACAATATATTTAAGTTTAGATTTGTTCAATAAAATCATGTTGAGCATGCAGTTGAAAAAAAACTATTAAAAGTTTCAATTTGTTTCACAAATTCAACATAATATTAGACATTATGTGAACATACTTGTACTTTTATAGGCATAGTCGATTAGTACAAGCTTGCACTTTTGCTGATGTAGCTCAAATATTAAATAATATTTCAAACATAATTTTTTTTTTCATAATTTAGTTTAAAACATATGTAAGCATATATACACATGTATATATATAAACGAGCCTATAACCGAGTTTGTTCACGATCATTGTTCATGAATATATAAACGAGCATGTTCGCGAGCTTTTCGAGCTGAGCTTTTGGGTGTTCAAGCTCGGCTCGTTTATTAATTCGAACTTAAAATCTTGTTCAAACTCGGCTCATTTATTAACGAGTCGAGTCATGCACGAACTTTTATCGAGCTGAACACTGAGTAGCACGCGAGTAGCTCGGCTCATTTACAGCCCTACATGTAATTGTAAATTTATCATATTTTGGGTTAATATTTAAAAATAATATGTACCTTGGGTTAATATTCAAATCTAATCTACTTCTTAAAGAATAGTTCAAAAATTTTCAAATTTTGATTATTGTATAAAAAAGCGCACGCTGTTTGTTGTTCGTCACATTTACTATGTTAACGACTTACGTGGTATGTCCATATGACAAAATTGATGATGTGATTATATGGTGTGGTCATGTCATATTGCCATGTCAAATTTTAAACTTTCTAATTTTGATGCATATGCATAAGTATTGTGTATGTCAAAATTCATTAACAATATCAATTGATCAAAAAATCATTAAATATACAATGAGCCGCAAGATTGTAGCCAAAATCTTGGTTGCACTTCCTATATTTATTATGAAGATTATATACGTAATGAGTATCTGTTTGTAAGGTAAACCAATAAATATATTAAAACCTAGGATTTCTTCTTTGCTAAACCAATGCATCATATATACCCCTTCTTTGTTCCCCATATTGACCATCACACCGTCTCTAATTCTCTGCCTCTGCACAACACATCAAAGAAAAAAATGGCTGAAAAATATTCCATCTCCTTTTTTCTACTCTTAACCAATTTCATGTTCATTTCCATGGCCAATACAAACCCATTTCCATGTCCTTTATCTCCTGATCTTACTCCAAGAATTCATTTCGACCCTGCCGCCATTGATGCAGCCTCTTCCGACTATGGAAACATAGTTCATGGCAAACCGTTAGCAGTTCTTTATCCGACAAGTGTGGATGGCATTGTTAAATTGGTACAAACCTCGTACAATTGTCCTAAACCTTTCCCAATATCGGTCCGAGGTAACGGGCACTCAACTTGAGGACAAGACATGGCACTTAACGGAGTTGTGATAGACATGAAAAGTTTAAGAGACAGTAGTCCAAGGAAGATAGGTGTTACGTGGCCAAAGAAAGCTCAGCCGTATGTGGAAGTTGGAGGTGAGACTTTATGGAGTAGTATTTTGAATGCCACCTTCGAAGAAGGACTCGCACCGGTGTCTTGGACCGACTTCTTGGATTTAAGTGTTGGTGGAACACTCTCTAATGCAGGCATTACTGGACAGACATTTAACGTAGGGCCTCAGATTGGCAATGTCTTTGAAATCGATGTTGTTACAGGTATGATTTCCTTAATTATTACATTGATTTTTTATGAAAAGACGCCAAAATCTATTCTTTCACCAACTTAACTATGCCAACTCCTTAAAAACGAAATTGATTTTCGATATTATCGTATATAAATTCTTCTCATGACTAGGGCTAGAACAATATCGGGTTTTACAAGTCTAGAACATAATACTAATCGATATGCATTTTGTGTCTAGAGTCTAAATCATGTATTTTTCACGCCATATCATAGTGAGTATGAATCCACTAATATGTTATTCTGCATGTATGTGTATTGATTCGATTGATTTGCTAGCTTCAGATTCATGTATTTCTTCATCATTCAAGCTCTAAACAAAAGGTTTTAAAATTTAGTACAAAGAACTTTGACTTTAGTGGGTCGGGTCGATTCACAGGTGGGTGATTCTTTTCATCAAAAAAATATTAGGAAGATATTTAGATATAGTCAATTAAGAGTGTCTAATATCAAGAAAAAAAATTAAAGGAAAAGAGACATTGAGTTCTAAGGTAAAATTAAAACTCAATAAATTTCAGAATTACTTGTAAGTCCAAAATAATAAATAGGGAAATTTGGAGGTGTTTAGTTGATGAAATTTTCTATTGTTTTCTGGAAAACAGAAATGGAAAAATAAAAAATTTGTTCAAAATTTTTTTATTAGCAAATATATTTTCTAAAGATCTTCAATTTTTAAAAAATAAAATCAAAACAGAAAATCTTTTACTCAACTAAATATAACCTTGAGTTTTTCACCGAGAAGGAAACTAATTAGGGGCACTAACTTCTCTTAAAAATTCATAACGGCCTGCAGGCATTGGTAAAGCATTTCATGTGATAAAAAAAATCTCAAAATGGAAAATTTCATATTTTCCTTATATATATGGATTTAATTATGAAAGTTTTATGATATTGTTCGATACATTGTCATTATCGGGAGTCTTTAATTTGGCAATATAATCCAATATTTTATTTATCACCAAATATTTTCTTAGCCTTGGGCCTGCCAATGTCGGATAATTATTTCCTACAACTTAATGGTTGTAGGAGTTTGTGCAATATTTTTTTATTAAGGTGTAATATTTTTTATTTTAATTAATAATTTTGTTATTAATAATTAATAAAATATTTTCAATATATTTATTAAAAAAATTTCAATTCAAAAAAGGAAAGTTGCACATTTAAAAGGAAAATTATATTTTAATAAAAAATGTTGCATAAGCTCCTATAATCATCCGGTTATAAGAAATAATTATCCGCCAATGTCTAAGCATATTTGACCATAAAGTGTATGTCTTTCTACGACTAAAATCGTCAATTAATAACATTTTCGTATATAAATGTAAAATTTAAAAACTACTAATATTGTATCAGAAGGCAACTATTATAGAGTATGTTCAAGATTAACATACTAATTATTGAATATATTCGTTGTTAAATTTGGAATTGCTAACTGTCGAATCAGCATTTTCTATTGAACCGACCAAAAAAACTTAACAAGACTAATATATTAATTATTTTAATTACTTTTGAGTACACGCGTGTTGCAATGCGACGTATATTATTGCAAAAATGCAGTGAAATACAAAGTGACACTTTATAAGGAAATTAAGAATGACCTTTTTTGTGTGTGTGTTGAATTACTTGATTCAGGGAAAGGAGAGCTCATAACATGCTCCGCAATTAACAATCCAGACCTGTTTTATGGCGTTTTGGGCGGTTTAGGCCAAATTGGGATTATAACCAGAGCAAGAATTGCTTTAGGACCAGCTCCTGAAAGGGTACGTTCACTTTAAGCAATTTTACTTCACCTTTTTACTTATTATTTTCATAATATTAATTAGCATTCTTTCCATTCGTTAATATACATAATAAATAATACTCATGAGATATAAACCTTCTGATAAACAACTATTAACTCATATACATCAGCTTTAAAGTTCAAACTAAAAGGTATTATTTAATTACATGTGGGGTCTATACCCTAAAATCCTTAAAGCCTTGAATAATAGGATAACTCATACTTATAGTAAAACTAGATAGTTAAATGAAACCCGATTATGAAGTTGTGATTAATATTCGGAAAAATTGAAGGAAAAAAAATTAGAGTAAAATATTATAATTCATTAAACATATTCAATATAACTAAAACAACAATAAGCAATTCATCAAACGTATAGCAGATTCAAAATGTAATATTGCATTGCATGCATGGTTTTCTACTTTTTTTATCACTGTTCTTATGTATTGATAGTTTTTTTTTCCCTTTACTTTCTCGTAGGTTAAGTGGACGAGAGTTCTCTACACTGATTTCAATTCATTCAGTCAAGACCAAGAGAAGTTGATTCAAGAAAAAGAGTGGGATTATGTGGAAGGTGCACTTCTTTTGGACAATGGCACTCCAAATACTTGGAGAACTGATTTTTTCCCTCCTGAAGATCTGCCAAAAATTTTCTCTCTCGTCAAACAACATGGCATTGTTTACTGTATTGAAATCTCCAAGGGCATTCCCCCCCGCCAATTTTAAGCAACTAGACAAGGTATAATTCCATCCTAATCATACAATTTTAATTTTTAAATGTTTAATAGTAAAAAAATTAATTTTTATACTTATTTTGTATAAAAGATGAGCAATTTTTTTTCAAAATTTCTTCATATATCATAGATTTTTTTAACTTTCTTTGTAAAACATAGTCATTAGGACTAATTGAAACACCATCAAGTGTTGATCGGGTACATACTAATATGAAATCTATGTTGATATAGCATGCCACATGCCAAAATTTGATTTTGGTGATGACCTTTCAAGCACCACGTGCATGCCATTTCACATGTGATATACTATATTAGCGTGTCACGTCAACACTTAATGATATCTCAAATAACACGTCATTTTTTAAATAAGGTTGAAAATTTATCATATATTGTAATATATTTTTTAAAGAATTGATAGTTTTTGCTATAAGATGCAAATATGATGTTAAATTTTGTACATTAACCCATTCTTAAATTTTCTGATAATCTAAATTTGTTTATACGAAATTGTAATTCGATAAAAAAATTTTGTGATCCCTTACAAAAACTCAGAAATTCGGTCAAGAAACTTAATTTTGAACTTGGGTTGGAATTTCCGAAAGAAGTTTCTTACGTAGACTTCTTAAAAAGAGTTCAAATTCCAGATGTAGTTCAAGCACATCCATGGTTTAATCTTTTCACACCAATGTCGGGTATCATAGATTTCAACTCTAGTGTACTCAGAGACATAGTCCTCAAGAGGAACATTACTACAGCACCAGTAATCTTCTATCAAATGAATGGAGACAAGTAAGTGTACTCACAAACACATAAATATTTTGAAGAAAAAGAATTATTATAATTTAATTCGTGTAAAACGTCACAAGAATAATAATTTTGAACTATTAAGGGTTGCAGCGATAGTACTGATTCATCCTCTTTTAACTAATTCGAGTTGTAGCCTTTTACACAGGGATTGGCAGTACTTTGCTGCCTGTAAAAATATTACTTTTTTCGAAACTGGATATTCGAGACTTATGTTTTGTTTTCTAAATTGCAGATGGGATAATAGAGTGTCAACAGCTATACCAGATGATGGCATTTTCTACACACTAGGGCTTTTATATGCAAGTGAGCTTAATGCATATCAAGTCTACGATGATCAGAACCAGGCAATATTGGATTATTATGACAAAGCTAGAATTAGGATTAAACAATATCTTGGATATCACCCAACGCAACCATCTTGGATTGCCAATTTCGGTTGGAAATGGGCGTCTTTTTTCCGTAACAAGGCTCGGTATGATCCTAAAAAGATTCTACTCCTGGACAGAGGATTTTCAGCAACAATTAGGGCTCACATATGTTGTTAATTATTCTTCTTTCTGTTCTTTTAATGGATGTTGCATGAATAAATAAGTTATAATTTCTCAAGTTCCCGGAAAAAAATCACTTTTTTTGGCGTAAATATAAATTCTTTCATCGCAAAAGATGTATACAACTGTATCATTATCTAATCCTTCTCCTATATAGTTCCTTTCTATATACTGCAAAAGACAAAATTTTCCATGCCCCACTTACTCTTACCGAACCCGAACTCACCAAGTGGCCCGAGAGATAAAAGTAAATTGGAACATGGAAAAATAGGAATTATAGAGAAAAAAAAAAAAAGCCTACTACTATAACTGAACAAGAATATGGCGTTTCTTTTGATCATCTGGTGTTTCAATGTTTTTCTAATACTAGCATAGTTACCTTGCTATGCACAAAAAATTACAATTTTTTTATTAAAATTGAAAAATAATTTTAAGAAATAATATTTAAATAATATAAATAATATACTGTAATTAATTTTGACCATATTGTAAAATTTCAAATTGAGATTTAAATTAATTGTGAATTTAAATGTTAAGAAAGTACTTGTGATTAAATTAACAATGATATTAACTAATCAATTATAATCATATAATTAAAGAGATCAATTGCAAATACAATGGTATTAGGAATTTGCTATTTTTTTATTTTCTCACCATTTGTCTTAAAACACTGTTGGGTAAGGTCATTTAAAACTTTAAAACTAATTTTCCTTCTCAATTTAGATACAAAAATAGTTGTGGTGCCAAAAAGGTTATACTTTTCAAAATTACATAAAGAAATTGCGATTTTATGTCAAACAAAATACATACTCAAGTTCAAAAAAACCAATAGATCAAAAAAATTCCAAAGGATTAGAATCTCCACCAAAATGAGTTAAAAAGATATAAATTTTTTATTCAATTATAAAGAGAGTTAAAATTCGTGTGACCAATGGTGATTGTGAATATGATAAGATTGTAATATGAAATTCTTAAAAAATCATGGGAGACGGGAGGTTTTAAGTCAATAATTTGAACAGTTACATCAACAATCTGATTATCGATGCATATATATCTGCTTTATTTACTTGAAAAGATACAAATTTAGTCTCACCAATAGATTTGTGATTACTTTCAAAATCTATTAAAATAAAATATAAATTGTTTTTTATTCTTATTCACCCTTACTCAAATGATTGGGAAAATTTAACAACTATACGAAATTAAAATTTAGAATTCAGTTTTTGTTATGTATTAAACATATTTTGACAAATAAAAATATGTTTAAAACATCTTGCAAGAATACCGAATTTTTAATTGATTGAGAAATTGACCGAGAATTTGAGATAAATTCCATGGGAGAAAAAAAATTGATTTTCAAAATGTATCCGATTGTATCTAAGTGTATCTATATATATCCAAATATCTCTAAGTCATATTTTTTTATATAAAATTTGATTTAACAAATTTTTTATATAATATTTTTTTAAAAATTAAATGCCTCCAAATTACAATTATTGATATAATTTTTACAATATTTTCGATAATCCCCAAAATGTATCTAGATCGTAATTTTTTATAACTTTTTATAGTATCTAAATGTATCCAAATTTTAATTTTTTATATAATTTTTTAGTGTTTAAATGTATCCAAATGTATCCCGATCCGATGCCTCTATTTAAATGTATCCAAATATATTATGATGTCTCTATTTAAATGTATCCAAATGTATCGCATGTCTCTGGGTATATTAGCAAGTATACAAATGTATCAATCCATGCACAAAAATCAATATAATTCGAAAGTCAACCAAAGTCAATAAAAATAACCTACACAAACACAATTAATTTTTTTTTCTCATTCTTAACAATAACTAAATTTTTTTTTGAAATTTCTTTATAAATATTTTTTTCACATTAAAATAAAAATGACAAATACAAGGGCAGAAAAATAAAATAGATGAAAATGAAAACAAAAGCAGTAGCTAGGGTAAACCCTAGCCACCGCCGGTCCGTCGCCGTCAAAGACAGACGCGACCAAGACAGAACCGGAAAACGCCACCAAGGCAGAGGCACGATGCGACAGAGATAACGGGATGAGAGATGTGATCCCTGAGCCGACAGAATGAGTATGTCGAGACACGAAGAGAGAGAAACGATTGAGACGACAGATAAAGAGAGATCGCGTCGTGCCGAGAGACGATGAACGCAGAACTAAAGAGACATAGACGATCGAACGTGACAACAGCGACTGCGAACAAGACGAGAGAGCGACGACGAGGAGGTCCAAGAGAGAGAGAGAAACTGATCCGAGAGAAAGAGAGAGAGAGAGACAAAGGTAGCAACGACGAAGAGAGAGAAGAGTGAGAGCAAATGAGGAGTGACGAAGGAGGAGGATGGAGGAGGCGACGATGCCACCGCTAAGGTTTCATCAAATGAGAGAGGGGAGTTTTGCGATAGTGAGTGGGAGAGCAGATAGGAGAGGAGAGAAAAAAAGGAGGGGGAGAGAGATGAGGAGAGAGAGTGAGATGAAAGAAAAAAATTGAAAAATGAGGAAAAATTAATTTTTATGTGATTTAATGTGGTATTTTAAAAAAAAAATTAAAAATATGTTATTTTGGTAACTGTCCATTAAAAATATTAGCATTTTAATAAGTTTTAAACCTTTGTTTCGATTTGTCAAAATCAAAATGTTAATTTGGCTTGTTACTGAGCTACATGGTCCTTCGTATAGCCCATTACGGAGCCCAACAACGTTTAACGGTCCTTCGTATAACCATGGCCGACCAACGTTTCTGGATTCCCAGTGTAATCTCTATTTGAATCATTCGTCGGTGGAGAGATACAAAAAAAAAAAAAGAATCATTATCCAACTGGGTTTCTCTGTTGTAATTAAAGGTAATGCACCCATTTGCTTGATCTTGTGTTTCTTATTTCTTACAAGCTCACTTCATCTGTATCTTGTTTCTGGTTTTAACTATATTTGGTTCAATTTTTAATATCAAGATTCTGATTTTATCTTTTCTTGAAATGTTTTGTACAATGTGAGTCAATTCTAACTTGTAAAAGATGCATGATTCATTGCCAAAGAAACCGTCTTTCTGCTTGTTAATGGATGAATGGACTTAATCTTACATGTAACTGTCATATTTGGCTTCTGGTTTCAAAAAAATCAACTTTTTGCTGAAAGATGGAGTAATATAATGACAAGTAGCTTTATGATTTGTAATGATGCATAATCAGGCATTTTGAATAGGTTTAGTTGAGTTTAAGCAGTTGATTAACTTTATTAGTATTTAGGAAAAAAAAAATTCATTTGGATTTACTGAAAGTATCTCTCCCGGAAACTGAATGCGGAAATAATATTTTACAGAACAATTTTACCTGTCTGGAGATGCATTTCTAATTGCATGTGGAAGTAGATTTCTAATGTATAGGTTTTGTGATTCTGCTTCGATGGTGGATCGATATTGGATTTGTTTTGCTCTGTGATTTCATATCTTCTTCAAGTTTTAAATGCCAGTGCCGGGGATGCTGATCCAATTTACAGGTAATTTATTTTTTTATTCCCTCATTTTTGCCAATTTTGAAAGTGTTTGGAGGCTTTTGCATTGAATCTTTGTGAGTTTTCTTATTGGAAATATTTTAATGCATTTCCTTTTCCAGCCTTTGTATTCGTTTATATCTGATATATATAGTCAGAGTGAGATAGAAGCACTCAAATCAGACCACTTCCACAAGAAGTTTTAGGCAGATTGTCTGAGTGTTCAAAAACGTGCTAAGTTTGTATATCATGTTGTTGATGTTACGTGAAATAAAGGTTACAAGTAAAAACAAAATGGAATGGAGACACATTGGTTGTTCTTCTCTCAACTACGGCCTCTCTTGACTAGCAGTCATTATTGCGCTTATTCTCCTAGTGGATCAGTAGTCTGCCGAATCTTTTCAGTTCCTAAAGTTTTGAATCTTTAAAGTTTTTATCATTTTTATAAGTGTTATCTTAAGGAGTAAATAATTGATTTTTAGGGTGCGATTCCAGATATCCTTTTTCAGAACTTTTCAGAGCTTTTTGCACAGATGTGAGCTCTTTATGATGGAATTCTCTTGTCATTTGTGTTCTTCCAAACTCCTGTCTCCATGAATTGTTGATGCTGAAACATCCTTTGCGTGTTCCAAAATTTAGGGAATGTGTTGCACAATGTGAAAGAACTGGCTGCATCAGAGAAAACTTCTTTCCTCACTGCAAATTTTCTTCAGATGGTGTCTCCATTGGTGGTCCTTGGTACATGCAAGAACCTCTCTACTTGCGTTGGAAACAATGGGATTGCCAAAGTGATTGACATTACTATTGCATGCTTGACAGAGAGAAAGAACGAGAAAAACATGGCCATGCTCCTGTGAAATACCATGGTAAATGGCCATTCAAGCATGTATATGGGATCCAGGTTTGCTTCACTAGTAAATTTTTAGTTGGCCATCATTTTTTTCTGTAATCGT
>CAODLS011408153.1:0-13767 GCA_948243855.1 Flueggea neowawraea | reverse complement strand
TCCAAATAAAGCAAAGCAGATTCTGGTGTCATGGGCATGTTCCGCAATAGTCGGCTGCAATGCCTCATACATGAAGCAACCTCAAACTTATCTGCAGCCATCAGCACATCAAGCAAGCCAGGAGCAGTAGTAGTGGATAAGTTATTGCTGTACATGAAGTTTAGAAGTTCCATGAGGGAAGCTTCCTCTGTTTCCAAGATAAAAAGAAAAAAGAATGTCAGAAAGCTTCATTTTGTCGCACCTAATCTCATGAACAATCAATAACTAAGATGTATTCGCACATTTCTATGGAAAACCTAAGAATTATATGATCGACTCAACTACGTTGCTCGCCTAACTTGTTCCAATATGCTCAACATCTAGCTGATGACCATCAGATAACAAATGGTTCAAGAAAGAGTTTGTTTAGTTAATACCAGATGCATTAATTCGTAATGTCACATGCCGCTGTTCTGACTCCTGCATTCCATTTGAGAAAAGCTACCAAAAGAAAAGAGAAAGAAAACACAGCACATAATGGCAATTTCAGCAAATCAGTGAGCAAAATCCACAACACCAAATGACCAAGAAAACATTACAATAGAAAATAGAATTACCTTATAGAAAAACGGACTTTTGGCTGCCAATATTGGCGAACTTATATTTAATGTTTTAACTCGTACAACTGTAGAACAATCCATACTCCATGTTGACTCAAGGTCATCTCCAGCTTCATCACCTACAAGAGTAAAAAAACCGATGGCTCAGGCCATTTGCCAATATACACCAAAATACTGTTTAGTGTTTATACAAGAAAACAAAAGGATTGCAAGTAATCTGCATGAACATCTCTCTTCTTCAATCAATAAACAATTAACAAGAGACACAAAGATGGAAATTACACCAATACGGAATAAATCGAAAATGGCTAAACGTTAAGATGAACTACCCGATGGAGATTCTTCAATCATTGCTTCTGCTTCCTGATCTTGATTCTCACCCGCTGCACAATCGTCCATATCAGGCTGGTTGCAGCTTAAAATCTGCTCCTCGGCACCAACAGAGAGATCTGCAGCACACATCAAAATCAGAAAGCAAATAAAAAAAGCAAAAACACACTAAAGACATAACAAGGAAAAAAATGAGAGCACCCAATATACATGCATGGAACTAAACAATGAACTCATTTCACAGATTCACCAAACTGACGGGTAGCCCAAAATTTCGAAATGGCAAGTCAATGAAGCAACTCAGTCAACTTAACTTCTTATTTTCTCAGCAACCAAACAGAATTTAAGAGAACAAATCAAATTTTCCAGCTGATTTCAACCCAATAACCCTCAAATTGATGCCCAAATTCTCCCAAATGAACACTTTCAGCTAAGAATCACAGCCACAGCATATTATATTCACCAATTAATCGAAAGAAGAAAAATTACAACTTCATCAGCTCCAAATAGAACCCAGAAAATTTTATTTTTACACCAAAAAGAAACGCATAAGGAGAAGGGAAAAAGAAATGACCAGTATTGTTATTATCCTTCTTAATATCTTCTCTCCGGCGCTTACGGTGGCGGACCCAATCGGCAACACTATTACAACCCTCAGCATCAGAACGATTATCAGAAGGCTCGCCCATGATCTCAATACGGAGAAGCCGGTCGGAGAAATTACTGTCGTTAAAGGCGAAACCGAAATCCCCATCGGAAGACGAGGCCCCGCGGTGGTTGTCGGACTCCATATCGGTTCTCGGGTCGAATAGATCCGAGTTGGAGGCTCTCATGCCGATGCAAGGATTCAACAGAGGACTGACGAAACCCTAGCAACTTAACGCAGGGCAAGAAACAAGGTCACCTGGCAGTGGCTGAGAAAAAGGAGAGGAATTGAGGATATCTTTCTTTTTGGTTGGTTGGTTGGTATATTTAACAAGGTACATATCACCTAATTAATACCTCTCTCTATCTTCCTGCCTAGTTTTAATTAATTACTTAATTAATTAACGTACCCCAACCGGTTGGTTTGGTTTTTGTCATTTGCAATTGTTTGTGTTTGATTTTTTTTTAAAAAAACTTTTTGGTTGGTTGTTATTTTAATAGCACAAATTTTACTTTGATAATAACAAATTTGAGTGGTATTGTAAAAAAAAAAAATTGTTGTGTTTTATTGTATTTGTCGTGTGGATTTTCTTATTTTGGGATGGTTTTATATATACGTTTTAACTAATCTTTAATTTACTTATCAAAGAAAATTAATATTCAATTTTCAATTACGTTTTTTGTCATGTTTATCTTGAAGCCTTACATTCTGATTTTTTTTTAAAAAAATCTTGAAGATTTTTTTACATCTAATATAATTTTTGACATATCTCGAAGATTTTTCTACATCAAAACGAGATTTTTTTTATTTATGAAAAATGGAAGCACGATTCCTTGATAAATAAATTCTTTCGTAGTTATACACATGGAAACCATAATCTTTTCAGTAATTCAAGATGAGATTTGACTTGAATTGTTGCAGAGCTAATGGATTTTCTAGTGATTTTCAATATTTTTTTCAAGTAAAAGATCGGAAACGGAGATCAAATAACTAGTGATTTTCAATATGAGAAGTCATATTTTTGGTAAAAATTACTGACAAAGAATTTTTTTCTTTTAACTTTAAAATTTTATGTATCATTGCGGTTGATACTATAATAAGGACTCTTAAAAAGAGTATTCAAACACCTTTAATAAATTAAATAATTAAGATTTAAATTAAATAATTTCAGTAATAATTAATAGTTATGATTACTTAATTTATCACAACATTAAGTAACCGATCAAAATTAAGTAATCAGTGGTTAAATTAAATAACGATATTTAAATTTAAATAACTTTTAGATTAATAATTAAGTAATCATCTCTTTAAATTAAATAACTAATTATAAAATTAAATAACTCAAATTTTTAATGAGGACTCTTTAGAAATCTTTATATTGTAGTATCATCATTGCAAGGGAAAAAATGTGTGTTGTACAGTCTCGTTGACAAATTAAGATGATGCTCAGCATAAAATCTGTTTTTTTTTTCAACCTATTTTCCCCAAAAAGAAAAATCAAATTATAAATGTAACTAGTAATTATTAAAACAATACGGAACTCTATTCGAAGCTTCTTCTTTTTCTTTTCAAAATGAACTGTTATCTCAGAATATGTACTGTAAATGAAAGGGGGAAAACAAGAAATATGAAGGGTTTTGTGAAAGACTCGATCGGGAATATTAATATAGTACAATACATGCACTGATTCTTAAATCGAGAATACGATTTTTAATGTTTAACGATGATGCATTGACCACTTAACTAAAAATTAAAGAAAGAAGAAAAATTAACAATCCCAAGTTCAAAGCCAAGAAAATCCACCAATGTAGATTGCCGGCCACCATTCACACGGCTTTTATAGTCCACGCAAGTTGCCATCAATTTTAAAACAATTTACTTCTTTTTCTTCATGGGTTAGCCGACGCAATCAAATCAAGTTACTTATAATTAAATTATAAGAAGAAATTTTGAAGAAATGAATGTTTACACACAGTATCAGAAGAAAAATGCTACTCCCTTTACACAATATATATTTTTTAAAATTTCCACACATACATTAAGAAAATAATTAATTTATATTAATTATAGTGATAATTTACTATATTAACCTTATTTATTTTTGTTATCTATTGAATTTAAAATTTATTAATAATTAATACAAGGATAATTATAGAATAAAATAATAAAAAAATTTGATTTTATGAAATATCATTTATTTTGAAAAAAATAATTCACTTAAAAAAATATATGTTGTGAAATAGAGGGAGTAGAAAATAAGAGCCGGTGCTTATTTTGCACCAATTACAACGTTGATCCAACCTAGTGTTTCTTTCTTTGACTCCGACTAGTTAATTCAAACCAATTTAGTCCTCACTTTTTTTTTGTGACCACAGAATTTAGTCCTCACTTAGTGGCATTACACACGCTTAACTGAATTGACAAAGTCAAATCTATACGTCTTTTAGTTATATCTAAGAAAAGAATTACAACTCGTTTGGCACATGTTTTACGTTATATTCAACATAAAACATATAAGAGATTGTGTATGTTGGAGTCACGATCGTCTCAAGATTACATGTGGTCTTAGGTAAAAAATATTTTATTAAATTTTTAATAACAAAAAAAAAGAAATTATTTAATTTAATTTTTAATTTTTTAATATGTAAAATCACCATGCAATTTATAAAATTCAAGATTAAAAAAATTATTAATTTTCATTAAAAACTTGAAGATTCAATATATAAAATAAATATTTAATTTGACAAGTAATTTGTTTAATTTCTTGATAATATTTTTCTTAAAACGCTCTATATAAAAATTAAAATATATCTTAACTTAAGACAACTACAATAAAAAAAACTCTATAATTAGAGATCTAAATAACTAGGGTCTTAGTTAATTTTAAATACGCTTAATTGTTAAAGAAAAAAAATTACTAAAAAATAAAAATCCACTTGAAAATGTTAAGATAGATTAACAAATATTAAAAATTACATGGATTAAAATAAATTTTACAAATTGAACATGAACTTAGAGATATTGCAATTTTTTTCTAATTGGTTTTGTATTTTCTTTCATTAAGTATTGTTTATTTTAACTAAATTATACCTTGTGAATTTTTTTTGGTTGAAATTTTCACATCTTTTATGCCCTTAATTCGAACCACTTAATTTATGAGGAAAAAAATAAATCACAACTTTCGATTAAAAAACATTAAATTTATTTTTTAATTGAGCTAATAATTTTTTAAAATATATTTAATTGAAGAAAAAATTTAATGAAGACCCCCAAAAATTAGAGGCCCTAAGCCAATGCCTCAGTGGTCTTGGCCTTGAGCCGGGCCTAGTTGGAATAGTAAAAACATAAGATGATATAAATTTTTTGTCTTATGTAAAAATAAGTGACAAGCTAATTTTATCTTTCTTTCAAAAGTTAATGTAATTGAAAGATAACAAATAAAGACAATAATAGTATTTCACATGATAAAATATCTCAAAAAAGTTCACATATGTTATATATTAATAGGTATTTAGCAAACAAACATATTATGTATTTTTCCTACTATATGTTTGTGTTTGCCAAACAAGCTCTACAGTGATTCTCGTATTCTCTTTGTATATATTTGAATACAGTTCAACTCCAAAATGTGCCGCCGGTGTTCAAGATCCAACAAGGCTGCTTCTTCTTGCTTGCAACTTTCTCTTAAGTACGTAGTTTTGGTGGATGCCTGCACCGTCAACACCTAAATGAGAAACAAAAAAATATTAGACCCCAGTCTGGTTTGATTCTTATCTCTCTGCATCTAAGGTGGCACGAATTGACTATGGAAGCGAAGGAGCTCCCTTCAATCCAAGCAGGGAAACGGGAGGGCAAACAAGTCTCCTAGGTCATGCAAACCCATAATTTGCATTATCATAAGAACACCAACATTATGCAAGCTACAGGTATTCATGAACTAGCAGACGTATATAACTTCGCTCTTGCATTGTTTTGGACCGAAAGGAGCTCATTCTCAATTACCTTATGCGATTAAGTTAATTCAAAAGAGCAAAAAGAAAAGAAAACTACATATATACACAAATCATAAATGCTTGCAACTTAGCAAGTTGTAATACAGAATGGTTGAAACCAAAGGCCGAAGGGTTCTTATATAATGATGAGAAGAAGGGCCAAAACCGTGAGAGAAAAGGGCAGGAATGGAAAATACAAGTAAAGACATTAATTTGGGATAGTGAAAAGAATCTGGGGAATAGATATTTTCTGTTGAAACCAGATAGGAGAAGTTAATTTGGTGTCACAGGACATAGGCGCAGAGAAAGAGTTAGGTTTCTGGAAAATAGCACGCCATAAATGGACTAGACCTTGTCGTGGAAGTACCTCTTTGGCTCCTTTTTTTCCCATTGAAGGACCAGGCATGCAGCTGGTGAGTAGTACTGGTGCCATGGTGGTCATTTAGACTTCTGTGTAAACAAACCTGCATGGTTAAGAATTTCACATTTTATTAAATGATTGAAACAGAAGGAACCAAAAAAAATCGAAAGAGAATTGTATTGTGTTGAAGAAAAAGAAGTGCAGAGATAGAAATAGTCCAGTAAATTAAAATGAACATGAATGATTAAGTTGGTAAAGACACAGGAGCTCCCTTCACCCCAAGGCCTAAAAAGAAACAAGGGTAACCACGTCTCCTGGGTCACGCAAACCCTTGAACTGCACAGCCCCTAATGGTGCAGTCAATGGGTATCCATGAACGAGCAGCAGTGGCCGAACCAACCCCCTCCTTTTAAAGCTGGAGCGAGAGAGCTCCCCTGCACATCACCATCAAAACCCAGATGCTAAAATTCGAGAGTTTGATTTCTGATAGACCAAAATAATTAATTCACTTTAAAAGCTAAACAAAAACATTTTTTTCCTGTTCAGGATTTTTTTTTGGTTGGTCCAAAGGGCATGCAGGAGTTGCTTATATAGGATTTGGACAGGGATTGTGGATGCAATCTATGTTGGTGCGTAATCTAGACATTAATTATGGAGATGTAGGAAATCCGAGACAACGATTCTTCATTACTTATCACTGCAACTTTCGGCTAATTTTGTTCAAAAGCGAATCAAAGGGATTCTTTCCTTCTAACTTTTAATTGATTACTCATCCAAAAAGACTTTTTATTAATTATTTTGCTTTTTTCTATGATAACCTAGTTCCTACAATTGGTGTTCTATTAAATTTTTGTTTGTCAAATAGCAATAGTGGTGGCAGCGCCAAGTTCAAAAGAGAAAATTGTAGTGGCGGTGCATATTGGGAACTGGTTTGGTTGATCCATTTGCAACCAATAAACCCATAAAGGCCTAATGAGTATGGGTTATGGGCTACGGCTAATAGGTTCCATTTGGTTTGAGAAAAAAATATACAATTATACCGAAATAAAATTTCAAATTGATATTTAGGGCCAGTTTAAACAGATTTTGAGAAATAAAAATACGCTCTAAATCTTTCTCAAAATGCTAGATTTAAAGTCTCCAAATATCTCTAAAAGTTTTCAACGGTTCTTAAAAGTGTTGGTCTCCAAATGTCTCAAAAAGTCTTCATCTGATATTTTTCAAAAATAAGTTTAAACGTCTCCAAATATCTCTAAAAACTTTCATCTGGTATTTTTTAAAATAAGTTTGAATGTATTTTTATTTATCAAAATTAAAATTATATTTGTCTTTTTATCAAAATTTAAATTTCATTTGAGACATTTGACATAACTAACTCTTTGGTTTGCGGTGCGCCTACGGAAGGATGGCAATGTGGCCATAACCCTTTTGATTGGGAGATTCCTCGTATTATGCTAGTGACTCGCATACAAGCAAGAATCTTCTCATTTTGAACCCGAAAAGAATTAATTTGGAAGGGAACAAAGTAAAAGATTTGTTCTGTGAGGTTGTAAAATTATATTGCATAATGAATAAATAAGATATTGGCACGTAAATAATTAATAAGTTTAGCATTTTCCTTAAACAAACAGCAAAGAAAACTTATGAAATGGTGATATTAGGACAAAAAAACATAAGATTCCCAATGCCGTGGAAGAAAATCTTTCCATTCCACCCGAATATATTTGACGAGACTGATGATATCTCCAAAAAATTATAAAATATAACCAATTATTGGGAATAAAGTAATCTACAGCTATATGAAATTAAAAAATCATTAAATATTAGTTTTGTGGCAAACGAATGGAATGAGAAAGTAGAAAAAGTTACCAGTTAAACATGTTGTAATTTTCTGTCAAACAAAAAAAGCATGTTGTAATTGCTTGTGTCTTTTATGATCAAGATTCACGCTGACGTTACTTTACACTAACACGGCATATTGTATTCCTTTTGTAATTGTTTATGTTACTTAACATATACTTGTTATTTGGAAGAGAATTTAATAACATGATTCGGAGTTCTATTGTTGCTCTTGACGAGATGCATTTAAGAAGGTGCAATTTTCTTAAAAATGATAATATTTAGTGGAAAAAAAGTTAAAACTCAAATGTACTTTAGTTCTTTAATTTCTAATTATGCAGGGATAAGACTTAGCAAGCTAAATAGTGTGGAAGGGAGGGGGGTTTTAGGGTATGTTGAATTACGGGAAATGATGGGAAGGAGAAATAGTTTAATCTTTGAGCACACCATCTCCATTTCCCTTCTCCTTCTTTTTTTTTTTAAAAAAAAAAACTAGACAATCGCGAGTGAGTTTTTTCCTCATATTATTTATTGATATTATGACAAATTTAAAAAATTATAAAATTTAGAGGTAAGTGAAAGAGATTAGTAAAAAATTGAAATAAAATATTGTATAATAAACTAAAATAATAATGTAAGGTGGATCGAGTATAAAAGAAATACATTAAAATTAAAGTTACAATTTCATCATAACATTTTGTAAAGCTAACTAAAAATCATATTTACAAAAATTTCTATTGTGCCACTGCTATTGATTATACACACTAATTTATTTGCATCATCATAGCACAAAACAAAGAATCCTAATAACCATTAACCTTTCGTAAGTCTGTGTGTATATATAAACACGCACACACCTCTTTTTCTTTATAGTTTATCTTTCTCGTATTACCGTATGCTCGATCCTTTTCTATTCCCTTAAATGACAGATTTACATTTCATTTTCTTATCTACTAAATAGATTAATTGATTGAACAATTAGAAGATAAATCTGAGATTTGAATTAGAATATTTACACAATAAGTGCATGCAATAGAATTATATTGATTATTTGATACTAATTTAAGAGGTAGAATTTAATTTAATTGCAAAAAATGCTTTTAAATTAATCACATCTTTAACAATTTGTATAATTTACACTAATTTGTACAGTGTAATTGCATAAACGAATTATGCAGTTGGACTATTTTTACACGAATTCTAATTGTTTAGAATTGAGAAGAAATGTTTATATTTTTTTTATCATTATGCAATAAAGTCCATGAATTCTTTTTCATATGCTACCAAGTCCCCAAGAGTATTTTATGCATTGTTGACATTATTTAAGGATAATTTCAAATTTTTTCTTTTATTTGCTCACTTTTTTGTTTACATATCGTAAGATTCAAATCATTTATAAATACTAAATTTTAATAAAATTAATGTATATACTGTTTATTCTTACATGTATCATAGTTTTTTAATAAATTTATTCAAAGGTGATAGATACTTTTTATTTTTATGTGAGGATAATTATTCACTTATTAAACAAACGAAACTGGTTTGGATTAAACCACAACTAATATAACTTTCACAGCTTGGATTTTTTTGTAAGTAAATTTTTTAAAGTTTAGGCTTATCACAATAAAAAAAAACTAATAGTTTCTGGTTTGTTAGTTATCAAAATATGAATATGAGGTAAACCTCCATTGTAAAATTCGATTACATGAATATGATTTATAACTCTACCAAATATTTGTTTTCTAAAAAACGTTCCTTTTTTAAATTTTGTAATTTTTCCCAAAAAATTTTAGTAGCAAAATCAAGTACATCTTAGGCAGTTGGTCCTTTTCAATTGTCTTTTATTTCTTACCACTAAAAATCGCATGTCGTGGCAGTTTTTCTTTTAGCAAAAGTTATTGTATACTTCCATGTTGTTTTTGACGGATAAACAACCTTTATATAGACCTTATAGACCAACAAACATTTCACACTTTTGTAAAGTCCGTTTGTCTTATTTTAATAGTAGGGACTAACTACTAAGGTTTTTAAATACAAGGATGTATTTGCAGAATAAGACAACCCTTAGCGTCCGTCCCTTCAAAATATGCCACATTTTCTTTTATATTTATTTTAATATATAGAATTATTTCTTTTTTAATACTAGTAGTTATATCATATTTTACTATATTGTCCTTACTTAAAGACAAAGTAAATTATATTGTTAATTACTATTGAATAGTTATAAGGATATTTTTAAAAATCTCCAATAAAATTAATAACTCACTAACTTTCTTAATCTTTTAATTTGTGTGAAAAAAATATTATGACCTATCTTTATGAGAGGGAGAGAGTAATTAATTGCCCTAATAGAATTTTGTTCCAACGTAACTTAATTGACTATAGTTGTGCAAATCAATAGCCAGCAATGGCTCAAGTTAAATCCTAAATCAATACAAAAGCCCTTTAGACAAAATTAGAAGTAGTAGAAATTAGAATTTGGTTCCAATTATTATGCGTTGGTGAAATTAATTTATGTTGTGAGTCGATTTTTTTGTGAGGTGGTCTTTTTCTTAAAAAAAAGTAATTTATATTGTGAAAGCCACTTATGAGTAATCGTAGAATTTATTAAAAGGAGGGTAATTTAGTCATTTTTTTGTATTTCTCACATCCATAATTATAGTATAGATATTGTCAAACAAGGAGAAATTTAAGAGCATGTTTAGTTTAGAATTTTTTTTATAAATTCTTTAAAAATTCTCTAGAGAAACCAAAAAGTAGAAAAGTTGTTTTAAACCTTATTCTCTGTGAAAAACATGAGTTTCCAAATGTTTACTACATAAAAAAACAAATAAGTTATTTATTTGTTTTATAAAAATAAGTTGTTTTCTATTTCACAAATGAACATATAATTTGAATGTTTTTTAGTATTTAAAAATAAAAACAAAATAAAAAATAAAAAAAAAATTGTTTCTAAACTAAACATACCCTAAGTTTCTCTACCAATCCCCTCCCCTCCCTTTGATTATTCTCATTTATTGTATCCATGCATATCTTAGTAAAATCGGTAAGAAAGTCTCCAGCAACAGCAAGTTAGTCTTTTTTTTTTCAGACGCAAGTTAGTCTTAGTCACTCAAACTGAACACACACACTAAATTATAGACAAGAAACAAGTTGTAGGGCGAAACAGGTTGTATTGAATGAAAAGTTATATTTTCACTCAAAAATACAATCATACAATTATATAATCAACTTTAATTAAATTAAGCATTAGAAGTAACATGATGGAAGCAGAATTCTCACAGTACACGACGGTATAAGCTGAACATAATGGACCAACAATACATTCTCTACATCTAGAAGATGCTTCTTGCGTTGCCCGGCAGCTTCCATGATTCTGTCAGAACATGGTTTAAGTATATCGATCAACTCGTTGGTTATTTTGACGGGTTTACAATTTGTTTTCTGATGATATGCGAACCAATTTTTACCAATAGCCTGAAAGCCGAGTAGTATAAATTAAAGTTGTCTCCTACACAAAAATTTAAGAGAGTTTAGAGCTACATAAAAAAAAAATAATTACTTGAAGAAACACATAAAACCTAAAGTCATTTTCAGCCAATTCTTCAGATTCCCTGTAAAAAAGAAGAGCTAGCTAGAATCAAAGAAGAGGATAAAAAGAGTTGGAAAGACCATACAGAGCTCCCTTCACCCCAATTCCAAAAAGATAAGGTAACCAAGTCTCCCAGGTCATGCAAACCCTTAGTCTGCGCATACATATTGCTTAACCTGCGCAACCAGAGGTGTTCATGAACTAGCAGCCATGGCCTACCTTCACTTCCTTTCAGAGTAGGAGTGGAGATAGCTCCATTTGGCCTCATCTTTCTTTGCTGAGCATCATGCAGTGTGAAAAGAAAAAGAAGAATAGGGTTTCAACTCGTGGTTTTCCAATGTGAGAGTTAGGTAATTTTTTTTATACCTATGTTTTATTTTCTTCTACTAGAAATGGAACTATCAATTATATAGTTTTAGAGTAAATTAAACTATCGACTCTATAATTTTGGAATTTACTGTAATGCTAAAGAGCCACAAATCTATTGATTTGACAATAAGATAATTTAACGAATACTTAAACATTGAATGAGGAAAAAACTAAGAGATACTACTCTTTGCTTGCTATTGCTAAATAATAAGAGACCCTTTTAAAGGCCAAGAGATGGCTCAAGATTTAATCACAGCCATTGATTTCCATGTTTGGTAATACTATCCATGGTGGTGCGGAATATTCTTGAGATACATCAATATTTTTTATTTCTTGGTTTGCAGGACACCTGAAGATTGATTCTTCCCCTTTATTATTCTCATAGCGGTCCATTATAAGTATTAAACAAGCATTTATCATCGCACTTTTACTGGCTATAGTGATGTAATTCCCCTACATTGGAAAATCACATTCCAGAGTTCAGAGTTCAGACCACTACATATCCTTGCATTGCTTCTTTTTTTTTCAAATAATGCGAATATTTTACGATGTATTTTTCGTTCACTGAAATTAAACATATAAATTTTAAAAATTTTAAATATGAAATCTACCATATCAATACAATTGAATTCTTATTATTAACGACAGATTTGGATTGGATGGGTGAAGAAATAGTGGTGTCTCTGTCAGTGAGCAACTATGGATTAGAAGGATCAAATATTTAAGGATAATAATTACCGAAGTATATCTGCATTTTAGACACTTTAGTCCAATCTTATTTGCTTAAGGTGGATTGTGGGTCGTCACTCGAAAATTGCTGGTTTTCTAACAAGCACATAGTACTTCCTACTCATAAACAAGCTCAACTTCATCCCCTCTTCTCCATCTTTGGTTAATAAAAAGTTGTGCATTCATTTTAAAATCACTTGGTGGTTTATTACATCATTTTGTATGGTCAAAAACAATTAACTATATTTATCAATACATAGACCATGGGCATGGAGTAGGAATCTATTCAAAAAATTAAAGCTGGCATGAGCAAACAATTAACAAATAACCACAGAAGTTCTGTTCATGTACTTGGTTTCCTTTTTTTTTTTTAATTCTTAAGCTATTGTGAAATTGATTGCATCAACTGATTAAAGTTAGATTAATTGCAAGAATTTTATTTTATTTTTTTAAGAGGAGTCAAATCTTAAATTTCACATACACTGATATGCGTAGAAATATTTTATTAAGACAAGATTGTATATGAAAGATAATAATCTTATTTGCGTTGAGCTAACCTAATTGAATTATTAGTCAGCCTAATTGAATTGTTATTTTATTATGATTACTCTTTCAAAAAAAAAACTCAAAACCTGTCACGAATTGGGTATGAGAAGTTTGTGGCCTACAGATCATAAAAAAAAAACGACCCGTCGTCTAAATCCAGACAACCAGCAAAATATCTAACGACTGCCTGTCGTCAGAGATAAATGGCTGATTCTGTGTGTGAAGTCCAAAACCAGATTCTACACGTACAGATAATTTCAATTTTCTCGCATTGGAACATCGACTTGAGATTTTTTGGCATCTTGCGAAAGGAAACATTGTTAAAAGGGATATATATATATATATATATATACCAAAAACTAAACAAATTCATAAACAAATTCACTGTCTCTAACGTACATTGAAGCTAAACTTTGGAAGCTTTTGAGCGAGCTTTCTGGTTCTCTAACCTTGCTTCCAATAACTTTGCCTCCAAAGTACTTTCCTTTAACCCCATTGGTGATGCAGACTCAGATTTCTCGAATTCCGGGCATGCCAGCTTTGACTTCCATTGCTGAACTGGACTGCTCTGCCCTGCATACACTGGCTCAATGCAAGAACCATCTTTTAAGTTCTCCTCTGGATGAATTCTATCACCTTCAGATGATAAGGAGTAATTTCTCGTTAAGCTATCAAGCACATTATTAGTTGAGTTATATCTACGAGTGCCGACCAGTTTACTTCTTCTTGCACGTAGGTTAGTCTCATACATATCGTCAGATATC